>JAVBJF010000681.1:0-91478 GCA_033439095.1 Pseudococcus viburni | reverse complement strand
GTCGGTCAGCGCGAGGGATGAAATGACTTTATGCGGCCCATCGGTGACAGCATCTCGTAACTGCAATAGTTTTTCAGCCTTCGATATTGGTAAGGCTGCGTATTTCATCTCGAAGGCAGTGATGAAGTTGGTGAACTTCGTTATATCACCGTCGAACGGCGTAATTTTTATTTCTGGTATCTTTTTTGCTGGTTGGCTCGAACTAATCGATATATTTTCATTTTCTTTCTTTTCAGTTGCGGTTGTCTGGGGGATTCGTCGCGACGCTTTTCCGATCAGTCGTTTCGCTTTTCCAATGACCGGAATCGCAGTCAGGAAATCGTACGGGTACACACGATTATTCGCTGTCGGTCGTAGCGCTTCCAGTTGCGGCAGAGCTACGTTCAAGTCTTCGATGGCATCAGCGATATCCTCGGCGTCGATCGGATCTTTAGCGATCGCTGACTCCAATTCGTTTACGGTGCCTGTAGCTGCAGCCAACCACATGTTGAACTCAGCTACGACGCTTTCGGCTGCCATTCTCCGGCGCTTTTCTTCGATCTTTCAGTTACGGTGAGCGTTGTTGTGCGGTATCGTACGTGTACGGTATCGCACTCGATTTATTGTACTTACGTACGCGATTTGGTGGGTGTACGTTGTCGTACGCGGTTTTAAAGATGTTCGATGTTTCAGGTTGCACGTATCGGGTCTCCGGTACGTGTATGCGGTTGCTGATTGGTTGTACGTTACCGTACGCGATTTTCCGGTGCGCAATTTGCTTTACGATGAAAAAATTTCGGCGCGAGCGCATAAGCGCTCGCGATTCGTCGATTCTTTACACGATATTCGATTTCAAAGCATCTAGAGCTTTCTCATCGATTCCAGTGACGATTAACGGTTTTCCGCGTGCTGACGGTATCGGCACTAATTTTTCGGCGCACAACTTACACGAAATTTCCGCACAGGCGCGCGATATCGATTTTTAGCGGTTAAGTTTAATGTATGAACACGAATACTTGCATGTCGAATTAGTATTCGCGATCCACGAATAACGTGCACTACTTACGTTCATGCGAATGTTTCTATTCGTGTTTTTCAGAGCGTAGAATCGATTTTTCTCTGCTACCATGTTACGGATAAAGTAAAAGAATAACGCAGAACTTTCGAACTTTCACTTTATTACGCAAATTTCGATACATTTCGGTTTAACGGTTAATGTACATCTTACAGAATAACGAACTTCAATACTTAACGGTTAAAACGTACGAATTTCGACTCGCGCGCTCGGGCTGCCTTCTCATTGGCCGAGCCCGAGGCCTCGCGGTCTGACGGTGCCGCGACAATTCTCCATTCTCCAAAACATTTTGCCTATTGGTTTGCCTGCCATTTACATTGCGCATTGCGCAACATTGCGCTTTGCGGAGCGCAAAATTAGCAATAATACATTTTTTCGAGATGGCAACACTGACTGAAACATTCAATTCAATATAATTATGTATTCACGAATGACTACAGATAATTAATATTTTTTACGTTATGCTATTCAAAAATGAATTGTTTTAATGTAATTCGTTTCAAAATATATTTTTATCTAACGTAAAAATCATTAAGAATACAACCTGACGCCATTCAAGAACTGCGCAGGTGTTTTTTAGGTATTTCATATACCGTGTATCACGTTATCACTCCTTATCATCTGCCTTTCGAAGTAATTTCAAGTATCGATTACTTTTTAGAATTTACTACTGCAAGTTCCGGCTCGAATGCGATATTTGTAACCTCAAATCCGCGTGGAAGTAAATTAATCGGCGCCAATGTGTCCGTAATTCGGTTAGCGTCCAAATCGTTTGATGTGTTTACCTATTGTCCTGTGCCCGACAGCCCAATCAAGATTCCATGTGTATTGCAAATTTAATCGAATTGTTGTTAGTTTCAATGGGCAATAAAAACAGTTGCTGTGTTTACGCTAGTCCCGCCGTAGGACGTAAGCCTGCCGCTAAATTCAACGAACCTCAGAGCACTCGAGACGATTTTGCTGGCAATTTGCAACATATCAGTGAAAGAGAACCTGAAGATTGGCATACCGATCCTTCGTTACATCCAAAAGCTAAAACCATATTTTTAGAAAGATCTAAACTTGAAAGTAAGTGTCTGTGACTCTAAAGTATGATTTTAATGGCACTAATGTCATTTGCTTTTGTTTCAGACGGTCTTAGTAGAAAACGAAGTTTGAATAATGTAAGTATTAATACATACGTTGAAAAGAATTAGAAAATCTACTAGGAATATATTTAATTTATAATATTGGTTTTTTGGTTTTCATCTCCATTTAGATAACCGATGGGAGATCATTAAAAAAAAGCAGCTCGTGTAGTACTATTTATCTGGACGATAGTACGGTTTCTCAACCAAATCTAAAGAATACCTTGAAATGCGTATCTTTTGCTATATACTACCATATTAAGAATCGTACTTCGGAACGTTACATGGATATATTCGATGAAAAACTTCACCCTCTTACAGTAAGACTTCGACGTCCAGATGGGACGTTTCTAGCCTATACGTGGAACTTGTAGGTTTATTAGAATATCCTTGGTATTAATTACTCTATTTGTATGATTTTCACGCGCAGAAAGATGAAGTATCCGATGATTACGATAATTATAATCCGGAACATCGTCAAATTTATAAATTTGTCAGAACTCTATTCAACGCTGCACAATTAACCGCCGAATGTGCGATAATTACGTTAGTTTATTTGGAAAGGTAGGTATCTTCTCTGCAATGTTGTGTATGTTTGTATTTTCCATTTGACTTATATTTATCGGTATTTCAGGTTATTGACCTACGCCGACATAGATATTACTCCAGGTAATTGGAAACGAATCGTCTTAGGTGCCATTCTCCTAGCTTCTAAAGTTTGGGATGACCAAGCTGTTTGGAATATCGATTACTGCCAAATACTTAAGGATATTACTGTCGAAGACATGTGAGTTTGAAATTCTATTTTCCGGGTGAATCGAAAATCGAATAGATTTTTATTGTTCATTGCTACGTATTGAGGAGTTGATCATTTTCCGAGGTAATCTTGTAATCGATTGGACCTCAATGTTTGACTTTGAGCCTTTGAGGTATCCACGCCTGCGCCTGTGCCATGATCATTCTTCCTTTCTACAGCCATAAAAATCTCTTAATTTTACGGTGTTATTTTTAGGATAGCACGTAATTAAGACGAACCCCGATCTGAATCAGAAATATTAATCTATGATCTAATCAATTAATCAGTATTGAATATTGATACGCAGATCACTTGTATCTTTTTACGTCAGATATAAATAGGTAGTTTCATTTTTTTTCTTAGTACGTAAAAAAATGAATTTGTAATATTCGGAAGAACTTTACATCCGGAGTCACAACTCCCTGCGTATTATTAAAGAAAAAAACCCAACAGTGTTTTATCAACTTTCATATGTGACCTTCCAGGAAGAAACCGACCTTCGGTCCGAAAAAAAATTTAAAATAAAAGTTTCTCAATCAATCCAAAACAATGATTATCATTTGTTTTGGATTGATTGAGAAACTTTTTTTTTTAATTTTTTTTCGGACCGAAGGTCGGTTTCTTCCTGGAAGGTCACATATGAAAATCATAAATGAGGCTTGTATGCCTTTACAAACGTCATTTTCGAAAAGAATTATTACAACATGAGTAATGGTTTTCGTTTTCGAATAACTATCCATGAACGGTGTATTTTGAAATTGTATTGAGGTATTTATGTCGACGACGATTTATCGTGATAACTTTCCTATATTTTTTGCATACTTTTTTGAAAAATATTAATGTTCTTATTGTTAATAATAACTATTCAACTCCTATTTTTAAAATGAGTAGAAATATAATTAAATGCTCTCATTCCATATACGAGTTCAGTGTGTCTGGTGAATTGTTTGTCAGACGGTAAATTACCCACGAGTAAATTTACACGGAATATACTTACATCAGGTACAAAAATAAAAATTGGTACCTGTGAACGATTAAATCTTTCCTGGTTGACTCATGCAAGTCTTCAATTACCAGGCAACTCGATTTTCGTATTAAAATTTTTTCAACTTTAATAAAAAATTTTCTCTTCCCAGAATTTTTCATAACTTTTATCTTTCAACTCTGAATATTTTTTTGAAATCGATTTTTCAATTTCAATTGGATTTTTTTCAACCCTGAAATTTCTTTCTAAAATATTTCTCTCAGGTTTAAAATGTGTTCAGCTCTGGTATTTTTTCTCAAGATATTTTTCAACAGTAATGAAATTTTTTCTCAACTCTGAAATTTCTTCTTCAAAAATTTTTCTCAAATTTTTTCCAGGCTAAAATTTTTTTGAGAATATATTCTCACTCTATGTATTGTGAAATTTTATCTCAAAACTGTTTTTCAATTCTTAGAAGTTACTCATTGCTAATAAAATTTTTCTCAACTTCAAAATTTCTTCTCATTTCTTTAGGACTTAGCGATTTTATTTTTTTCGCCTCTCAAATGTTTTCTCAAAATATTCCCCAACTCGTAGGATTTTTAGGATGAAAAAATTTCGAAAAAATCTGGTTGGAAAAACTTTTGAGAAACTCAAGATGAAAAAATTTAAAGAGAATTTAGAGTTTTTGAAACATCTTGGAATTTTAGAGTTGATAATTGAGAGAAAAAATCAGTAAGTAAAAATTTTACAACTGAAAATATTTTTAGTAAAAATGGATTTTTTTTTTAAATCTTGGAGCTGAAAAAATTTTAGAGGGGAAAATTTTAATTTCTGTTTGAAAAAATTCTGAGAAAAGAGAAACAATTTTATTAGAATTGAAAAAGGTTGAAAATAATATGCATTCGAAAAATACAAATTTTTATAGTAATTGAAGACTCGCATAAGTCAAACAAGAAAAATGCAGTCATTCGCTCCTTTTTTCATTTTCGTGCCTGATCCATATTCGTGTAAATATACAGGGTGTTCCACGAATCGTCTGCCATACGTATTTTTTTGGATATAACCAGATACCACTGAAAACAAACTTGAGATGGACATGTTGCCTATTTTGAAAATTAAAGGAGCAAATGCTCCTGAAAAAATCACGTCAAAATTTTTTTTCATCCATGAGAATGAGTAGTACTTTGAAAACTAAACAAATTTTCACTTCATGACTTTTTGCCTAACTTTAAAATTGAAGGGACCGCAAAAAAAATTCAAAAAACCCTTTAAAAAATAAATTTATCAAGAGAATGGATAGTACGTTGAAAACTGAAAAATTTTGTTGTGTGGACTTTTTGCCTAACACCGAAAATGAAGGGGCTAAGGGTCACTCAAAATGAATGGGCTTCAAAAATTTCTCAAATTTTCTCATTTTTTAATGACCCTTAGCCCCTTTATTTTTGATGTTAGCCAAAAAAGTCTACAGAACAAGATTTCTTCAGTTTTCAACGTACTGCCAGTTTCCTTGATCAGTTCATTTATTGAGAAATTTTTTTGAACAATTTTTCTTGTAGCCCATTCAATTTTAAAGATAGGCAAAAAGTCATGAAGTGAAAATTTGTTCCGTTTTCAAAGTACTATCCATTCCCATGTTTGGAAAAAATGTTTAACGTGATTTTTTTAGAAGCAACATTTGCCCCTTCAATTTTTAAAATAGGCAACATTCATCTCAAGTGTTTTTTTGGTGGTACCCGGTTATATCCAAAAAAATATGTTTGGCAGACGATTCATGGAACTCCTTGTTGTCGTGGGTCAAAAACCCTGGACACGACAAACCAAACGGTATAAAAAAGTGTCAAATGAACTTGTTGTCTATTTTTAAAATTGAAGGAGCAAATGGCCTTTCAAAAAAATTCGTTCAAAAGATTTTTAATCATGGGTTATTTTTCTAAAAAATAAAGAAAAGCCCCATTTTGTGATTTTTCGCCGAATTTAGAAATAAAATGGCTATAAAAGAAAATTTTTACAAAAAAATTGAAAAAAATTGATTTAGGAAATGAAAGTACTTTGAAACTGAATAAACCTAACACCGAATTGAACTATAAATTTTCAGAACAAAATATAACCAGTTTTCAAAGTTTTTTGATTGTTGGGTCTCATTTGATTTTTCTTGTGCAAAAAAGTGTTTTTCGTACCCCTTAATTTTCAATGTAGGTGAAAAATTACAAAAATGCTAAAAAAATTTAAAATAAGAATGCCTCAGAAATTCTATCTTATTTATCTAAAATATGAAGGGAACCACTTGGAATGTCCGCCTCCGATTGAAGCTAGACTTTAATTTTTAGAAAGAATATGTCCTAAAACCCCCTAAACCCCCTTAGCCAAAAATTTAACTGCCCAAGTTGATATCTCGATTTTTGTGAATTTTTAAAAATTTTAAAATTGAGTTTTTCAACAATAATAACTAATATTTTTGGAAAACGTACTTTTCCACAAAATTTGATGAAATTTAGGTCCTTACCAAGTATCAACCCCCCCTCCCCCGGGGGGCTTTTACTTTTTTCAACCATTTTGAAGCCTCTAGCCAAATTTAAATTTTCTCCAGTATTTTCGAATTATTTTTTTTAGAAGGCACCTAAATTAACTTTGGTGGCTAAAATTCTAGTTCTAACTTCCTTTCGAATAGTTCAACGAAAACATTCTATTTTGGCTCGATTTCCTGGCAAGTATCTCAGTAATGTATTTCTGAACAGCTGTTTGTTCCGCGAATTTGGAAAAAATTCGAAATAATTGATTCGAGGCTCCAGAATGACCGAAAATAGTCAAATTTGGATTCATGCGGTTTAATACAGGGTGTTCCATAAATCGTCTGCTAAACATATTTTTTGAATATAACCGGGTACCACTAAAAAAAACCTTGAGATGAACATGTTGCCTATTTTGAAAATTGAAGGGGGCGAATGCTGCGTCTTGAAAATTACGTAATTTTTTTTCAAACATGGTAATGGTTAGTACTTTGAAAACGGAACAAATTTTCATTTCATCACTTTTTGCCTATCTTTAAAATTGAAGTAGCTACAAAAAAAATTGTTCAAAAAAAATTCTCAAAAAATGAACGGATCAAGGGAATGGATAGTACGTTGAAAACTGAAGAAATTTGTTCTAAAGACTGTTTGCCTAACATCAAAAATAAAGGGGCTAAGGGTCATTAAAAATTGAGAAAATTTGAAAATTTTTTGAAGTCTATTTATTTTGAGTGACCCTTAGCCCCTTCATTTTCGATATTAGGCAAAAAGTCTACAGAACAAAAAATTTTCAGTTTTCAACGTTCTATCCATTGCCTTGATTAATTCATTTTTTTAGATTTTTTTTAGAATAGTTTTTTGTAGCCCCTTCAATTTTAAAGTTAGGCAAAAAGTCATAAATTGAAAATTTGTTTACTTTTCAAAGAACTATCCAATGTATCCTTACCATGATTGACAATTTTTTTGACGTGATTTTTTATTTTTTAGAAGCAGCATTTGCCCCTTCAATTTTTAAAATGGGCAACATGTTCATCTCAAGTTTATTTTAGTGGTACCCGGTTATATCCAAAAAAATACATTTGGCAGACGATTCGTGGAACACCCTGTATTTGGTAGAGAACTAAATTTCATCGCGTTTGATGAAAAAATACATTTTTTTCAAAAATATCACATTTTTACTGAACCCCTCCCCCATTTTTAAATTCTCAAAAATTCGCCAAAAATCGAGATATCAACCAAGGTAGCTGAAATTTTGTCCTCCTGAGTTGTAAAATGCTCCAATAAAAACGATAATTTCAGCACATGGAAATAATAAACCACAATCATATTTTCTCGACTGTTTCCAGGAACGAATTAGAAAGACAGTTTTTAGAAATGTTGCAATTCAACATAAACGTTCCGTCTAGCGTATACGCCAAGTATTACTTCGACTTACGTTCGTTAGCCGAAGACAACGATCTAGTATTTCCGGCCGAGCCTTTGAGTAAAGAACGAGCCCAAAAATTGGAAGCCATGTCTCGAATTTACGAAGACAAAATCACCGTAGACGCGTTGAAAAAACACCAAATGAAAAAATGGGGTAGTTTGGATAACGTTAATCATATGGTCGCGTCGAGAAAAAGCGTCGCTATACTCTCTTGATCCACGTTTTCGTATAGGTTTACATTCCTCGTAATTTTTTTTCTTCGTTTATTGTTGCTGGATAATGTTCATTTTTTTTTTGTTTGTATAACGAAACCAAGCGTGTGTATAATTTTTTTTACGTTTTTCCCTTCCTTTTTTTTTCTTTTCTTAAAACAATTTGGTTACCTATGTTTGTATAGTGTAGTAACCCAATGATGCAGTATTTATAAAACGTGTAAAAAATTTCTTCTATTCGTGTATGTCTTCATAAATAATGAAAATTTTCATGGGTGACTGGTTCGCCTAATTTTATAGTCGCAATTCTATCGAATTGTTTGTCATTTTATAGTGATTAGTTTTTTGAAATTATTTTTAATTTTGTTCAAAGCTTCCAAAAATCGAAACGAAATTGCTCGTTCGTGTTGTATATTTTTTTTCTAAAAAAAAATACATTTGAAATTATCAAATTAAGGATAACATTTTGATAATTTTTTTCTTAGAATTTTAGTTTTCCACCTTTAATGGGACCAAAATAATTTTTTAGTACGTGTTTACGAGAAAAATTTGATTCTAGGAGTCTTATACGTTGATTCCCAATAATTTAAATTTTTTTAAAAATTGTTCCAATATCCAGAGTACATATGAAATTTAGTTTTTTTTTTCAATGATGTAGGTCAAAGTTGACTACTTTGAAGGCATCATTGTGATTCTGAATGTATCTATTGAGCATTGAATTGAAGATCTCTCGGACCCCCCCCTCGGTTATTCGGTCAAGTTTTAGAAATTATGATTTTTCTAGATTCGAATAAAAATTTAAGAGCATTTAGAGAAGATAATTTTGTATTAAATAATTTTTTTGAAGTAGTATGGGGTATAACCTGAGCCTCCAGGAAAAAGGAAGTGTACACCTAATTCCTTACGCCATGACGTAAGGAATTAGGTGTACACTTTATTTTTCTCGGAGGCTCAGATCATGTCCCATACTACTTCAAAAATATTATTTTATTCCCTTTGATTCAATCAATTGAGAACTCGTTTGCCATAATTTACTCTCTCAATTATAAATCAGTGAAAATTACCGAAAATCACTGAGAAACAGTCAGAATTGCAGCACAGGAGAAAATCAGTGAAATTTTTTTCACTGAAAACAAATCAGTGAAAGAAAATCACTGGAAATCAGTGAAAATTCACTGAAAACTCAGTGATATTTATGAAATTCACTGAAAAATTTGTGAAATTCTTTGAATAATCAGTGAAAAATCACTGAAAATCAGTGAATTTCACTGATTTTTCCTGTGCTGCAATTCTGACTGTTTATCAGTGATTTTTCACTGATTCGGAATGAGAGAGTAAGTTTAGCCATTGTCCTTCCTTTTGAACTCTTGTAAGTACCTACGAATTTTTCATGAGTGAAATGACTCGTCTTCCTTTATCTATAATTTATATATTTTTTTCATAATGCAGCTTCCTAAACTTATAAATTTGTTTTAAAAATGAGTAAGCACGTTACATACTGAAATCAGTGAAATCTAGTCCTATTTTTTGCAAGTTTCGTGAGCAGTGGTCATTTTTCTTTTATGCTAAAATCAATTGAAGTCTCTAAAAATTTTCAATTTAATCATTTTAATATTGTAATGATTAAGTAGGAATAAATATTAATTTGTTGAATTGAAATTATTGTAAAACAGAGGCTGAAAATTTGATTTGATTTGATCCATAAAAATTTGGGTGATAAATGAAACTATCGATATTGATAACTGAATTAGTTTTAGTTCTGAACTATGAAAAGATGAATTTTCAAAAAGAAAAAAATTGGTACGATGCCTGCTTTTGAACGAATGTAAATTTTGGTCTCGTGACCTGCTGAAACGTCCTTTGAAATGATAAAAATCGATCAGACCAGTAGCAAAATAATTTTATAAAACGTAGTCATATAGATAATAAGCTGTACATATAATAATTGTTCCTTTACTTGTTTTTTGTTTTTGAATTTTTTGTGTTTCTTTTTATACTCTGAACGGAGCGAAAAATACTTTCAAATTTTTTTCTAACTGGGTGTCGTCAACAAACTATATTTTTGATGTAAATAATGCTGCAAATGATGAACAATTTTTTTTCATAAATATGACGAGCCTGTATTAAGTTAATTGCGCGTGGTAATTTTTCATTTCGTGATATTTTTCACTTCTTATTTTTGTCATCAGTGCTCAAACGTGTGTATGTCTACGTATAATTTTTTTCAAAGCTAAATTTTACGTAATTTGAGCCATATCGGTGAAAACGAGGCTGATTTTTATAGAAATTAAAAACATTTGCACAATTGTACTTTTTAACAATTTTTTTAAAGCTTCGGTTTTTTGTACGAAATTTTTTTATTTTTTAAAATTGAACTACATGTTGATGCAAATTGTTGCATTATTAGGTTGCTTATGTTATAAAACTGGTCTGTTAATTTTAAAAGGAGTTTAATATGGAAAAATTAACTCAAAAATGAAGCAGCGATCTATAATTTTTTCAAATATATTTTTACAATGTAAAATTCAAAGTGGAAAATTTTTTATACGTTGCAGCGAATACGCCATTTTTTTATTGAATAATTAAGGTTCCTCGTTTTTTTTGTCATGTAATACGTTATCGCCGTATTTTTAACTTTACATTAAGTACGATTAACACATCGTCGAAATTTCTTCTTTTTTTTCTGAATGAGTATATGTTATGTATTTTATATTGTGATATTTAAAAATAAGAATAAATATTGAGAATCAAAAATTATCGATGTGTTTTTCTATTTTTTTATAGACATTTTTTACTGTTTTTTAGTATTTTTTTCTTATTGGCGAAACAGATTCATTCGGTGGTTGATCTAGCCAATTTTTTTGAAAAGGCATAGAAAGGCCTAGAATTTTTTTAAAAATGTAATGGAGGGAAAAAATGAAAGTACGATTAGGTAATATTTTATAATTTGAGATTAATAAAAACCAATTCGGTTATTTTTGTGAATTATAGCAAACTCTTCAGTTACCCACCTACACTGGTCCAAATTCAATTTTTTGACCAAACTTTGTTCAGTGGAAGATGAACCTAAACCGATTAACCGTTCATTGGTCATCGAATTTCTTCAATAATTTTTAGTCAATCTTAGAAAAATATAGATGGAAAAAATGTTCAAGAAAATTCAAAGATAAAAAAAATTGAGAGATAGTTTTAAAACTATTTTTAAAAAATATTCGAGTTAGAAGAAATTTTAGTAGGGAACAATTGAAAATTTTTTCAACTTTGATTTCTTCAAATTTTTTCAATTTCATGTTTTTAAAACTTTCTTCCAACTTGAAAATTTTTTTCAACTTTGAATTTTAAAAAATGTCAACTTTATGTTTTTCAAAATTTCTTCTAACTGAACTGAATGAATGATTGGAATAAATTTTTAAAAAATACCTTGGTAAAAATATTAAAAACTGAAAAAAAAATTGAAGAAATCAAAGTTGATAAATGTTAAGAAAATTTAAAATTGGAAAATTGTTACCTACTGTTGGAAAATTTTTAAAATTGGATACAATTTAAAGAAAAAATTAGAATAAAAGAGATTGAAAAAATTGAACTTTGAATAAATTTAAAGCAGAATATAAAAGAATCACTTTGAAATCATATTTTGACTATATTGCATCAAATTCCGAACGTAATACGAGCTTTTACTACAAAATCTTCAATTTTTCGGAACTTTTCGAACACTTTCAGGTTTTTTAATTTCGATATCATTTTCGGTGCACAAGTCAATAGCTTCGTCACACAGTTCATTAAAAAGTTGCTATTTATCCTGAAAAATCATCCATATTTTGAATGGACAAGTTGCACGAATTTTTTTTTGGAAAAAAATCATGAAAAATCGAAAGTAGACATTAAAAGATGAAGATTAAAAAAAAAGAAAGAAATTTGGTCCATTAGAACTCTCGCAATGATTTTTTGAAAGTTGCGTTTTCTCGCAGTGTTCAAAAACGGGAATGTGGTAAAATCTGGTAAGGTGACGTCACACCATGAAATGTTCGTTTTATAATTCGCGGCGTGGCGCGCACTCGCGCGTTAGAATTTTTATGTGGCGTATAGCGCACACCCACTCGTAAGAATTTTTACGAATTTTTTGTTTTACATTCTTTTTTTCAAATACATATTTTTTTACAAATACGTTTTTAATTATTCGTCTGCATTTTAAATAGTCGGTAATCATTGTAAGATAGTTGTTATCAACAACTTCAATATTACGTATAATAATTCAAACCGCTTCATTATTGTCAATCAGCCAAGTATTTTTCGCGATAAATTTCATGGTGTGACGTCACCTTACCAGATTTTACCACATTCCCGTTTTTGAACACTGCGAGAAAACGCAACTTTCAAAAAATCATTGCGAGAGTTCTAATGGACCAAATTTCTTTCTTTTTTTTTTAATCTTCATCTTTTAATGTCTACTTTCGATTTTTCATGATTTTTTTCCAAAAAAAAATTCGTGCAACTTGTCCATTAAGGATTCAACGATAATAAAAATTTGGCTTATCTGTGCAAAATAGTTGTGAGTTAGATACATACCTAATTTTTTTTATAGAAAAAAACTGAAAATTGTTTGAAAATGACTATTCAGGCCAAGCTTTTTTTCAAAATGGGCCCAGTCCACCCTTGCCCGTCCTTGTCTTCGCCAGTGGAGTCATTTCAGGTCAACTGAGTCTCCAGATTATGCTCAAATTTTTCTACGAAGTTCTCCTATCCTTAAGGTAAGGAAACGATCCCCTTTTTGGTTCCAGTCCCCTTGGAGCTGGGGGTAGGAGGGTTCTGTGATGGTTTATCGCTTCCGCGAATTTTCATTAAAATAACTCAGTGATGAAGTACTTGGAGCAATTTGGTTTAGGCAGTGTAGAAGAGGAATGGAATGAGATTCAGAATCATTTTTTAAAGTTCGAAGTTGAACTTTTGAGAAAAAGTCAATTTTCAGTGATATATCAAAGTTTAAGAATATAATTTTAAAATCTCCAAAAAATCGTGTGAATAGGTTTTTATATTAGAACTTATTTGAATTTGAACATGATAGGCTCAGGAACGAATAAAATAATAATTGTACCAGCGATTTTTGTCTTCCAATATTTATTTTATAAATAATATAATCATATTATTGTCTTATGATTCAATTCAGTCGTATAATAAGTCTTACAATTTACTTTTAAAAAGCAAATAGACCATTATAATAAAAAATGGTCATAATAGGCTCGTATAGCTAAAGCTCTAGTTTCCATTATTGTCTAGAATTTTCAGCGTGAAATCACTCTACAACTTTAATTTTAGTTGGTAATGAGGTACCTTATAATTAAATATTGTCAAATTGCAAGTATAATGAATAAATATACTTTACCTATTTCAATATAGATAATAAATTATAGGTATTATCATGAGAAAACAATCTCGCAGTCTTCAATAAAAACTTAAAATATAATCTTTTATTGTCCCAGTTTCATGGTCCATAAGTTATTAAAAAATAATATTTTTTTAAAGTGATCGTTCATTGTTCCCAAATTATTACAAATCAATTAAAATTGGTCAGAGTATTTTTCAGATATTTCTATCAACTTCTCGTTTTTATATTTTTTAAAGCAGATTGATTGTAATTCGCTTTACTAAAAATATTCCATCATGGTGAATTCCTTTTATTTCCTTGAATGGAAAAATTAATCATTTTGAATACCTAAATAAATAAGAAAATGAAATAAAAACAATTGCTGCTAAAAATGAAAATTTGGCAGGAAATAATTAAAAAGCTGATACGTATGAGAAAAAAATGAAAATATTTTCAATGAAAGCTTACCAAGAATAGGTAACATAAATAAAGCTAAAACAAATAGGAATTAGGTACTTCATATTATATAAATATAGAATAAATAAGTAAGTACAGGAATAATTTTTTGGTTCATGAAGTAATTAGGTACCTGCTTAAACTTATACATGAATTTTAATAAAACTTATCACTCTTCCCTCAAGTTTCAAATAACACAGGGCGACACGAATTTTGTTTTTGGGTTCTCATTGCCAAATTTGGGTTGCTTTTAGTTTTATGTAACTAATAAAGAAAAAAATATTTTTTTTGACCAAAGTTTGCTTTGGGGGTGGGGGGGGGCAAAAAACTGATTTTTCGAGGTCAATAAGCCTGAGCATTACAAAAAAAATTGAAAATTTTTTTGTTGGACTAATCTTGAAGGAAATTTTACGGCGAATCCAATGCCGCAAACCGCAGACCTCCGTCTCTTTTTTTTAAAAAGTTACAGCTCATTCTTTCCAAAATTTTGTGAAAAAATCGCATTTTTTTGTTTTTTTTTTTCGCAAAGAAGTGAAATTTGAGAGAAAAGTAAGGGTTTTAAGGCCATAATGACCATGGTGAGAGTTTTCGGAAATTTCACGGCGAATCGAATGCCGCAAACCGCGAACCTCTATCTCTTTTTGAAAAAAAGTTACAGCTTATCCTTAAAACCCTTAGTTTTCTCTCAAATTTCACTTTTTCGCGAAAAAGGCACAAAAAATGTGATTTTTCCACAGAATTTTGTAAAGAATGAGCTGTAACTTTTTTTCAATAAGAGATAGAGGTCTGCGGTTTGCGGCATTCGATTCGCCGTGAAATTTCCTACAACTCTCATTATGGTCATTATGACCTTAAAACCCTTACGTTTCTCTCAAATTTCACTTCTTTGCGAAAAAAAAAACAAAAAAATGCGATTTTTTCACAAAATTTTGGAATGAATGAGCTGTAACTTTTTTTAAAAAAGAGACGGTGGTCTGCGGTTTGCGGCATTGGATTCGCTGCAAAATTTTCTACAAGATTGGTCCAAAATTTTTTTTTCAATTTTTCTTGTAATGCTCAGGCTTATTGACCTCGAAAAATAAGTTTTTTGGCCCCCCTACCCCCAAAGCAAACTTTGGAAGCCAGGATTGAGCAAGGTGATGTATTTTGATGTCTAGAAACAGAATTTCGGCATGAGAACCCAGAAACAGAGCAAAAAAATTTTTCGTCGCCCTGTGTAATTTAAGATTTTTTTAATTTTGTGAAATTTTTCGATTTTAATGATACAGTTACAGAGAAGTTTAATTCAAATTCAGGGCAAGTTTTTTCAGTATTCAAAATTCTCTCGATTTTTTTAAAAATTGCAATGCAAAATATTTCATGTATAGGTACCTAGGTATACTTCCATATTTCCAATTTCGAGGAGAGTCGTTTGGCAAATTCTTATGGTCGAAATTTTTCAACATTTTAAACTTAAAATACGAAAATAGTAAAATTAAAGCGTTTTATTTTTCATTCATTCATCGAGGATCAAGCTTTACCACTGACACCGTTAACTCCATTTATTTTCGGTACTCCTCCGTTTACTTCATTCACTCCACTGACAATATTTCCATTTGTTATCCTATTTACTCCATTTACTCCGTTTACTTTGACCACAGTTGCAGATCCTTCGAGAAGTTTATTAGCTATGGATTTGATCTCTTGCCAAGAGAAACGTATATCTGGTGATTGGGTATATCTGGAGCAAACGGCGAATCTTAAGAAATACACGTCGTTGATTCTGGACGGAACTAGATAAATTTTTCCATTGTGGTTGATTTGCTTTAAGAATTCTTCGTTCAATTCGTTCGACCCCTTTTAAATCAGAAAAAGAAAAATATAAACGTTGAATTCAAAAGTTTTAAAAAATTAAGAAAAATTGATCATTTAAAAAAAGGAAATCTATACCTTGAGTCGGAAACACACTAAACCCATGGTAACATCTCCCACGATTTCAAACCTCGAATCACTTCGAACGTAATCTGCGAAAGTCTGAGCGTGACAGATTTGATTTCTGATATAGGCTTGGATGTTTTCCACGCCGTATATTCTCATCACGAACCATAGCTTTAGTGATCGAAATCTTCTTCCTAGTGGAATTTGCCAATGCTGCAAAGAAATATTTTTTATACTGATTATTTCAGTTCATCATTTCTCGTAGGTATCAAAGTGATCCTATTTTCCAATCATAATGAGTTGGGTATTTTACTTATACTTACTCTGTAATCTGGAGCTGCTCCTTGGTTCTCGTGTTGTAAGTAAAGAGGATCTACATTGAAAGCATTTACCAAGTCAGCTGATTCTTTTAACCTGAAAAAGAGAAATAGTACTTTTTATTGATACCCAAATGCGTTTTGGTCAAAAAAATTAGATTTGAATCAGACATTTTCCTAAATAATCCTGATGACTGATAATTTTTTAAGAAAATTTTTGGTTTCGAGTTGGGAAAAATAAGAAAAGTTTAAGGTAATTTTGAGTAAAAAAAAATCAGAAAAATTCAATTTCAGTTGAAAATTTGTTTTTCTGTCTAAGATTTTGACAAAAATTGACGGTAGTTCAGTTTGAGTGAGGAATCTCCAAGGAAAAATCTGAGTTCTCTTGCAATAACGGGGGGGGGGGTGAAAACTATAATTTGGCCATTTTTGACATGTGCCATCTGCACTTTGATCTCCGGTTTCTACTCCTCCTTAGCTTAATGACCTTGAAATTTAATACCATTTTTCCCTCCTTTGAGATGTCGGAAAGTTTATTTTCAAGAATTTAAAGATTTTTCGATTTTTACCAAATTCAAGTCGTGCACTCAAATACCTCAAAATTGAGCTGAAAATATTTTGTAGGTCTCCTAATACATAACTTTTGATGAAATTTTTCAAAATTTTCTAAAAAATGTAAAAAAATGAATTTTGTGGCCAAACAATTTTTAGTCAGGACTCAATCGTAGAAAAAAAGGCTTTCGCGTGAAATTCCTGTTGAAATTGATTTTATGATTAATTCTTGTTCTGGACACTAAAACAAAGAAATTATGAAATTAGGCCGGTATGCCCTTTTCCCCCCTCTCCCTTTCCCCAGGGTCCACTCCCCAACATTTCAAACGCGTGTATTGCCTTATCTATGCGTCGTAACGAAAAAATTTTCAAACAAAAGTTGTTCCTCAGCACCTAATGTACATTTTCATTCCTCATAAAAATCCATTTTGGAGCAACTCCTGCTCTCCAAATTTGAAAATAAAACAGTTTTCAGAAAACTTCAAAATCACGTTTTCTTCATTTTAAGTAAAAAGTTGAAGAGATATGGCAAAATTTGTAATCACTAAAAGTATTCAAAATTGAATTTTCTTTCCAATGAGCTTAATCGTGACCATTTTCACCAACTTTTCCCGACAGGGTGGATCTCTCCTCCTACCCCTTATCTCAAAAGTTGGACCCACGAAAAAAAATCGAACGATTTTTGTTCTTCGATATCTAATGCATAATTTCATTCATTATCGGAATTCATTTTGGAGCAAATTTTGTTCGTGGGTCTAACTTTTGTGAAAACGTGGAAGGGGGAGAGGTCCACTCTGTCGGGAAAAGTTGGTGAAAATTGCCATGATAGAGCTCATTGGAAAGGAAATTCAATTCTGAATACTTTTTGTGATTACAAATTTTGTCGTATCTCCAAAACTATTTGTTTAAAATGAAGAAAACGTGATTTTGAGGTTTTCTCAAAAACATGGTTTGTTTCCAAATTTTGGGGGGGCAGGAGTTGCTCCAAAATGGATTTTGATGAGAAATAAAAATGTACACTAGATGCTGAAGAACAACTTTTGTTTGGAAATTTTTTCATTACGACCCATAGATAAGGTGACACACACTTTTGAAATGTTGGGGGTGGACCCTGGAAAAAGGGGGGAGGATAAAAAGAGCATACGAGCTTAATTTCTATGTTTTGGTGTCCAGAACAAGAATCAATCATAAAATCAATTTTAACAGGAATAGCGCGCGGATGTACGATTGAGACCTGACTATTTTGCATTACTTTAAATTGAACAAAACTTGAATTTGATGAAAAATTAAGTAGCTTTATAGGCAGTTCGGGTACAGGAGAAATTTTTAATTATTATAAATTAGTCTAGAGAGGGTACAAAAAAAATCCTAAAGACTAAAATTCAACCTGAAAAGAAGGTACCTACAGGAAAACTTGAAAAATCCCACGTGAAGGAGTAAGGAGAACACACAAGATATTTGAAGTGGCCAAAATCAGTCTGAAGAAGAGTTCAGAAGAATTTGAAATATGTACCCAATTCTGTTTTTATTCAGGAGCTGGTTTAGGATTTTGATGTAGGTAGACTAGAGGTACGTATAGGTAGGTATTCAATTCTGAGGGACAAAAATTTATGAAAGCGAATAATTAATATTTTTCCTGATGAATTTTGAGATTGATTAATACTGGTCATCAACTTTTGGTACTTTCCAATTTTTTTTTCAATTTTATTGCCCGTCAACTTTTTGTACTTTTCATATTTTTTTTTTCAATTTTACAAATACCTCTTTGTACCACATTTTCAATTTTTATGGAATTTGTCAAAAATTTTATTATTAAAAATTTTTAGAGTAGGTATTTTAAACACTTTTTTCTTTTCCATGCTTTTACAATTTTTTTTCGAATTGTTGAGGAATTACTTTACGTATTTTTGATTAATTCCGAAAAAAAATATGGAAAAAAATTAATACGTACCATAAAGCAGAACAATCGAACGTGACCAACATCCATTTATGGGGATTGAAATTGAACGAATCTGCGTATTCGACACCTTTCATAAAATGTCTGTGTTCTGGGCACACGAACGCCGATCCTGAAACCAATCAGATGATACATTACTATTACTAATTGAAATTTAAATTTTTCTTACCAATAATTAATTTTTCAACTTAAAGGAATATTTACCAGCATATGCAGCGTCAATATGCAACCAGACTTTATTTCTTTCGCAGACGGGTCCAATTTCGTCTAATCTATCAAAAGAACAAATGCTAGTGGTTCCCAAAGTACATACAGCCTGTAAAATATCCCCTTTATGATAAGTAATGATCATCGACGAAATTTTTGATTTTTTTTTGGAAATCTTGAGAAATAGGTAACTTACGAAAAACGGTATTAATCCTTTTTCACGATCAGCTTTAAAAGCTTCCTCCAGTGTGGATCCTCGAAGTTTATATTTTTCATCTGTTGGCAGCAGTCTCCACTGGATACCTCCTAGCAAACCGCCTCTCTCCACTGACGAGTGTGCTTGAGCTATTATTATTTAAAAACCCCAAAATTATTCGTTCGAAAAAAATCATTTTTACGATAATTTCAGAAATACCTACCAGAAGAGTATCCGACTAGCTTGGGTATAATATCCCAATCTTTCAAATTGGGGTCTTTTTCTTTCATTTGTCGAATTATTCGTGCCTTGGCTCCTAATAAAGAAACGAGTACAGCTTCGCTGGCGGTCCCCTGTAAAAAAAAATTTAAGCGACTGTGATTTCGATTGAACAGGTCAAGGTAAAGATTTAGGTGTAAATTGAAAAAATCCGAGTAATTAGGTCTTGATGGTTTTGAGAAAAAAATTAATTTATGAACATCATATTTATACACGGTTAACGTATTATAGGTAATTATAATCGAATACATAATGAGGATATTTATCGAATTAATCTCTAGTAGCTGATAGAATAGATAGGTACCTACAGTTAACAAGAAGCAACAAAGCGTATATTCGATTTGTAGATACGAAAACGAGATTAATTCAGATTTATTCTTTCATTTTTTTTGTGCAATTACCTGAATGACACCTCCTCCTCTGCCACCGGATAAGAATTGTTTCGGTAGACCCAACATTTTCGCCAGCCAGTCCATCATGACGACCTCCAATTCTGTACACGCCGGACTGGCGATCTGTAACCAAATATTGTATATTATTTTTTGAAATTGGATTTTATTCGATTCTAATTTGATTTGTATAATATTTTTTTGCATTTCGTATATTTTCATAAAAATTAATAAAAAAAATTATTGGATATGCTTCGAAATTCTTAAAAGAATCACGAGACTAAATAAAATATAAAAATTACGTAAAATATTGAAAAAAATATCGAAATTAGTCAAAAAAAATAAGAAAATCCTATTAAAATGTTACAATAATCGTCAGGATTACTTAAAAACCCAATAAAAACAAGTAAAATAGGTACCAGAAAAACGTCTCAAAAATTGATGAAAAATTGTTTAAAATCCTAGAATTTTTTTTTAAATATCTTAAAAATTGCTTAAAATATTTGAGAAATGTATTAGGCTACCTAAATAAAATTTGAAAAAATATATTTCATTTTTACAAAAATTGTCAATTTTCAGAAAAAACTATACCTATGAAATTTTTGAACATCGCATTTGTACAATTTTTCATCCCTTTCAATTCATTTGTGACCCGTGCAGGGAAAAGGTACCTAAAGTCGGATTTTTCAAAAATGAGTTTTTTGGCTTAAATGATAGGGGAGAGTATGCGGAACATTTTAAGACCTGGATGAGCATCCTAAGTCAATTTTTCGGTGAGATAGAGACATTTAAAAATTAGAAAAAATCATGACTTTCAAAAAAAAAAATAATCGAAAAAACACGTTTAAAGCTGCGTAGAGGTCTGAACTACCTAAAAAAGCGAAAAAAAATTTTTGAAAAAAATTGCCCATTTTTCATATTTTTGTCTCTAACTCAAAATTATGTTTTCCGACTTTAGGTACCCTGTCCCTGCACGGGTCACATTTAATAATTTTTTGAACCATTTTTCAATTTCTGGCAGTTTTTACGAATAATTCAAATGATTTTTACCGAATAACTTTCGTACCATTTAGAATAATATTTCTAAACTATTTTCATTTTGAATAATTTTCACTCAATTTTAAATTATTTTTGTGACATTTGAAATAAATTGCCTCAAAATTATAATGAATTGATAGCTTCGGTTCATGATTTAAAATATTGCTGATCTATTCAATATCTCAGGCTTGCATTTTTTCAACTTTTTTCTGCTTAATCAGCTCTGATGATTTTGATCTATTTTTTAGTGCTGAGTTCGAATATGATTTCATTTTTTCCCTACCATGTCGACAATTTTTATAATTTAAATTTTTGTTTGAAAATTTGGTTTTCATTTTTTGATGACATTTGACACTTCGAGTTGATTTTATGGGCAAAGAAAGAGTCATAGGGAAAAAATTAAAGGCATATAAATCGTAGAGCGTAAATTTTTTCTGTGAAGTCCAATTAATTTTTTCCTAAGAAGCGAAGTTGTTGTGATATTTCAGCTGTAAGTTCAAAATTCTATTTTCATATTTTATTGAAAATATCTCGAAAAAAAATTATACCTAATTGAATTCTACAGAAAGAAAATTTCACTCTCTACAATTCATGTTCTATTTATATATTTTTTTGGAGGTTTGATTTCCCCAGAAAATTATAATTTTTTAAATTTTTTGAATAATGAATCACACTTTCAACACTTCTTATTTTTGTAACATATTAAAGGTAAGTAATTTGATAATAACTTTTTCCTACAAAATCAACAATGATAGGCGATTTCAAACTATATTTTTTACTAATGGACCTTGTAGTCAGAACCCATAAAAATTTTTTTTTTAAAAACTGAGTTCAAATATGATTTTAGTTTTTCTCCATCACGTCGATCAGAGTTTCTTCCAATTTGAATATTTTGTTGAAAATTTTTTTACCCCTTAAAATCGATTTTATGAGCACAGGAAGGGAATTTTTGATTGAAATATTTCGAAAACTAAGCTTTACAGGAAAAAATTTAATGAACTTCACAGAAAGAAAATTTTACACTCTACAATTTATGTCACATTCATTTTTTTTGTAGGACTTTTATTTTGCTCAGAAAATCCACTTCAAGTGTCAAAAGTTATCAATAAAAAGTGTAAAATCGATTTTTAACAAAAAATTAAAATAATAAAAAATCCTGAGGTGCTGGAATTTTTTCATTATTTTTTCCATGTTCATCGCGAAAAATCCAATCAAAATCACCCAGTAAATTAGTTTTTCAAGGGGCGAAAGGAAGCTGGAATGGATAGACAGACATGTTAGATATTGTAATCGAGGGCGAATGAATCCAAAATGAACATAAATGACTTAAAAAGTTTGAAAAAAAGAAAACATTGAACACGACCCTGAACTCTGCATGCAATATTTTCTCTTCAAGTTCAAAGTCACCGGAGATTTCTGTCGTATTACGTAGGTGCTGTACTGGATCTACATAAACAGGTACCTATAGTACGTGAATGAGATATCGAATATAACGAAGTTTTATAATTTCATAACTAAAATTGGCCCACGATCCATCGAACTAAACGAAAACTCTATTTAATTGTTCAATGTCTCCGCGATTAATATAATTTAGAGAGGAAAAAAAAGTACGAGACTTCTTGGTTGACTCAGCTTCGGTCACGTTTGTACTTGACCCAGTTTTATTCGTAATTTCAATATCATCCGCTCATAAGGCGATTTATCAGTTGAATAATTCACGTACCCAAGAAAATCCGATACAGGCGATTGCATCGCTCAACATATCAGCCACCAAAGCCGGGTACGAGTTGGCAGTCGGGAAGTAAGCGTGGAATTTAGGGGAATGCCAATGAGTTACCTGCAAAATAAAGTAAATTAGAATAATCTCTATTTGATTTTCAAACATCAAAAATAAGTTTTAAGGAGAAAAAAAAGGAGAAAATCAAATTAAATTTTTGAAACAAGTTGAAGAGAAAGTACGAAAAAAGACCGAGTGCATCGAGGCCAACGTTTTTAATTTTTTTTTTTTATACTTACCTATATTAAGGAAAAAACCAAAAAAACATGAAAGTGCAAAACTGTTCAATTTTCTCAATTTGAGAAAATTGGATACAAATAATAAATTTTCAATTCAAAAATGATCATTTATTTCTATTTTCTCATTTAAAAAAAACACCAATCCAAGTACAAAAATGTTCAACTTTCCTAATTTGGAAAAATATGAGTGCAAATGGTAACTTTTGACACTTCCAAGTCGATTTTCTGAGAAAAGGAAAGGGTCTACCAATAAAATGAATGGAACATAAATTGTAGCCAATTAGTTTTTTCTCAAGAGGCTTAGTTTTCGAGATATTTTAGCTCAAAGTTCAAAATTCAACTCTTTTTTTAAAAATTGAAAATATCTCAAAAACTAAGCTTTCTAAGAAAAAACTAATCAAACTTTACAAGTAGGAAATTTGACGCTCTACAATTTATGTTCTATTCATTTTTTTCGTAGAACATTTTCTTTCCCCAGAAAATCGACTTTAAGGGTCAAATTTTACATAGAAAAATGTAAAACAAATTTTCAACAAAAAATCTTGAAATACTATAAAAATGACCCATCAAATCTCAAACAGAATTTATCAACTTACTCCGGGCATTATTACACGTTCGATGTCGTTCATTATGTTTTCCCATTTTTCGCCTTTTAGGGGGGCTGCTTCTGGGATCAAAGGAGCTAAATAGCCAGGACTTACTTCCGGTAGGACTCGTCTGAAAAGAATTCGATTCGATTAATCATTTTTTTTTAAATTAATGAAATCGACGAGAAAATTAAATCTGGTGAAATTTCAAGCAAGAAGTTATAGTACAGGATGTTTGATAATTTTTCAATCGCAGACGAAACAAGTCAAGAAACTTTTCTGCGTCGTTAATTTGACGCCAAGTAGCTTTTTCAATATTTTTCTTCCACACGTTCTTAGCATCGATTGTATCGTGTTTCGATTTCGGTGAAAAATTACTATTTATTGCTTCCCAAAATAGTCCATTATTTTTATAACTTTTATAAAACCCAATATTGTGAGCAGAAAATTTGGGACATATGAAGTAATTTCATTTTCGTTAACGTCCAATCTGAATTTTTTGAAAAAACTTTTCAACATTTGGATATTTGAATCTCTTGCTCTTAAAAATTTTTTTTCTGAAACGATTCATAAACGCACCCCGAAATTGTGCAAGGGAGGGGCTGAAGTGGAGGAAAGAGGGAGGAGGGTCAAAATCGATTGAAAAATTGAGTAATCTGTTATTTCAGTGGTGCAGTCAGGGTATTTTATTTTTAATAGGCGAATGATACAAGTACAAATTTGAGCAGAAAAACATTGAAAAGTTGGAGGATTTTTGGAACAAACAATCAATTTGCTCACGTACTTTCTAAATTTGAATCACTCGAATTAGGTGAAAATCTTTTTTAAATCAGTAAAAAATTCACTCAAAATAAAAATCAGTGATTTTTCATTCAAATTAGGTGAAAATGTGTTTTCTTGAATCAGTGAAATGAAGTTTACTCAAATTCAAAGTCAATGATCTTTCACTCAAATTAGGTGAAAATCTGCTCTCTCAATTAAAAATCAATGAAAACTATGGAAATTCACTGAGAAACAGTCAGAATTGCAGCACAGGAAAAAATCAGTGAAAAAATCACTGGAAAATCAGTGAAAATTCACTCAAAAGTCAGTGAAATTCATGAAATTTGCTGAAAAATCAGTGAAAATCTTTGAAACATCAGCGAAAATAATTCACTGAAAATTAGTGAATTTCGCTGATTTTTCCTGTGCTGAAATTCTGACTATTTATCAGTGACTTTTCACTGATTAAGAATTAAAAAGCGTTTTCTTGAATCAGTGAAATTAAATTTACTCAAAATCAGAATCAGTGATTTTTCACTAATCTTTTCGTCAAAAATTAATGATTTTTTCTGCCAAATTTTGGATTGACTGAGAAACCAGTGATTTTTGACTGATAAATCATCACCGATTTCAAAAGACTTGAATTTTATCAAATTTGATTCAGGTTCAGAGAGTAATAACCAATATGTTCATTCAAGAAACAGATCAATTAAAATACTGCTCGAGAGAAACGAAGGCGAATTTTTTTTGTTTTGAAAAATCGTTATTTTTTTTTGCCATTTTTGTGATGAGAAATGGAGAAATATCCTTGGCGAGCTTAAGAGGGGAGGGGGGTGCTTGAGCCCCCTGAGTCCTCCTCTTGGGTGCGCCTATGAAACAATTGTCTCATGACTCAAATTTTCTTCTGCACGCATAGGTACAATATTTTGTTTATATATTTGAAATTTTTTATTGAAAGCATCAGTTTCATATAAAATTTGAAAACGTGTTTCGAGCTTCCAAAAATCACCGTTCACTTGATAAACTTTTACTGAATTTTTTGGAGACTAAAACTTACGCATTTCACATTTAACCAGACGTATGGAGCGGGGCAGGGGACGTGAAAATAACTATTAAGACTTGCATTTCATTTTAAAATGATGGAACTTGTGGGGTCCATAGCTCTTCTCTCAACGATCACAGCAAGTTGAAATTTTGTGCTTGTGAATTTCAATTTAAGAACCCCCAATTTATTTTTAAAAAAAGGGTAAATTCGAAGACTTGATTTTTTTTAAAATAAATTTTGTGATTAGTTCCTTTTGATTTTTTTGAGGGTGTGCTTTTGAAAAACGTACCTTATCTGCAAACACACGATTTTTTTTGTAAAGAAAGTTTTGAGAAAAGATCGGTAGTTGTATGAATATTCGTATTAGGTAAAAATAACGAGGTATACAGGTATCTGTAAAAAATGTCAAATTACTTTTAAATAGGTTGGTAGTTGGTAATGAAATTTCTCGATTGAAATATGCAAATTTTATAATTTCAGAATTTGTAAAATTTTTTGAAAAATTGTGAACTTGTGGCATAAAAATTATAACACATAAAATTGATCTATTTTTAAAAATTATAAAATTCGAAAAAAATAAAAAAAATCATTTGATTAAAGTGATTTGAAAAATTACGAAAAAATTCAAATAAGTAGAAAAAGAAAATTTCCAATCTTCGATTCATATAAACGATCAAAAAAATCAATCATTAAAAAAAGTAAAATAAATTTTCAATGGCAAAAAAAGAAATTAAAAAATTGATAAAAAATTCGATGTAGATCCCCAATTTTTTTGAAATTTCTAAATTTGACTACACTTTTTATCTCGGAAATTGAAAAAATCGTTTCAGTTTTTCCACTTCAAATCTATTAATTTTCAACTTTGGTATCATCCCACCAAAAAAATCGTCAAGTTCACCTCCTAATTGTCATCTCGTCGACAAAAAAATCACCATAGCGGAAAAAAGTCCACATACCTTTCTCTAATGGTCTCCAGGTAATTACTGATGTAATCGATCATGCAATTGGCGAACTCTTTGAATTCTGTGGCATCCATATTCACAATTATTTTGATCGTAAATCAACGCGAAGTGAAAACTGAAAAAAAAACACCAATATGTATTCATAAAATTACCACCATCGTTCGGCGTGGCGTCTTGCAACATTCTAACTCGTTAATCGAATTCTACGCGAATATCTTGGTAAGAAAGCACGAGTACGAGTATGCACATGTGTAGGTATGTATTTTTAAAGAATATGCTAAAATCAATTAAAATTTTGGCTGCGTACAGATGTGGACTTATTTTCATTGTATCGCTTTTTTATTACCTTATTCGGTGGTATAATTTGATCGAATCCATAAAATAGTAAAATTAGGTACTATAGCCTTGTGAAGTATATTCATCAAATAAAATACGTACTCGAAGCTATTAGGTGTTGAAAAATATTCTCAATAAGCATATACCTAAGAAAGTAGGTACATATATTGCTAATTGTTAATACTTTTAGGCAATTTTTATCTTAAGCCGAGATTTGGCAGGTTTCTGACGCCTGCGCGATTATGTATATCGTTGGTGGACCATTCACATCATTCACATGTAAGTAATTAATGACGAATTGACGTCAACCTGATTTTTTTGAAAATGGAGGTGGAAAGATCAAAAAGCCAACGATAATTTTTTGAAGATTTTCACCTTCCTCTGTCTCCTTCCAGCAGATATTTCTAGCTATTCCCTTCAGGAAATCATGGAAAGTAGTTCGAAAGA
Organism: Pseudococcus viburni; assembly: GCA_033439095.1. Lineage (NCBI taxonomy): Eukaryota > Metazoa > Arthropoda > Insecta > Hemiptera > Pseudococcidae > Pseudococcus > Pseudococcus viburni. Next base: position 64,564 of record JAVBJF010000681.1, on the reverse strand, counting down.
CGAAAAAATATCGAATTTTTATCAAAATATCAAAGCAGATTTGAATAATTGTTATTTTGTTATTTCAAAGGTTTCTCACGACATTAATTGGGACATTTTGTGCGATTCTTGTTCTGTGAAAATCATGTTCTATGCATAGGCAGACTTAAGGGAATGGATTTTTTTTTGGGGGGGGCGGCTAAACTCCAAGTCACTTCAGATGTTAATAAGCAACAAAAAAAACACGTTTTTATTAAGAACGAAACACCAAAACAAAAGCACAAACAGAATGAAACAAGAACCGACGAAATTTCATGTGCTAATAATTCAGTCAGTGGAAAATCAAAGTTGAATTTCTTAAAATTTCAACTTTTTCAATGAAAAAATAAATTATGGTCATAAGCGCACCCAGGGGGGGGGGAGGAGGCTCAGGGGCTCGAGCCCCCCCCCCCCTTAAGCTCGGACAGGAAATTTTTCTATAACAAAAATGTGAATTTTTTCGCTCTTGAAACATGATTTTTCAAAAAAAATTCGCCCTCGCTTCGCTCAGGCAGTATTTTGGTCCTTCTATTTTAAGAATTAAGAATTGATGATTTTTCACTTATCTTTCGGTCAAAAATCACTGATTTCACCTCAGTTTATAAGGATAAATCGATAATTTTGACTGAAATATCAGTGAAAAATAACACAGATTCTGCAATTTTTTAATTCTATTTGGTTCAAATCCGTTTATGAATTATCAACCTACTGAAAATACCCTGACTCCGCCATCCAGAGCCACTGAAATAACAAGTTACTGAATTTTTTCATTGAAATTTCACTCCCCCCCAATTTTTTCCGAATTCTGAGCCCCTCCCTTAAATAATTTCTGGGTGCGCTTATGATTATGGTTCAGGATTTTTTGAATAAAAACACAATTTTTTTTCTGTTTTCATCAACTTATAATTTCTTATCAATATCTATCACTTTTTATGAAAAAAGTTGTTCAGTGAAATGAGATTATTTTCAAACACTAATAATTAAAACAATGTTCCATGGACATAAACATGAATTTTTTTGGAAGAGGGGGAGGGGTAATTTCACTTTTGGGAAGGCTAAACAGTGAAGGAAAATTGAAATGATATTAGTTCCAGTTCCAGTTTCAGTTCTCAAAATTTTTTAGTTCCAGTTTTCAGTTCCAGTTTCAGTTCCAAATATCAGTTCCAAAATTTCAGTGTTTTAAATTTTGAAGGATAAAAAAATTCAAAATTTTCTGTTAAAATTGAACTTTGATGTTTTTCGATTCAAAGCACAATTTTTTTTCCTTTTTCAAGCCCAAACCAAAAGATTTCTAGAAAAAAGTCGCAAGTGATATTTTTCAGAAATGTTGTGACTAACCCCTGAATTTTTCAACAAAAAATTTGAATAATGTATGAGAGGGTATTTTTAATTGGAGTTACAGCACAGTTTTTCTTTATTCACTTTTCGCCGTAAATTTTCAAGATTTGGCGTTTTTAAATAGAAATTTTCAAATTGAATGTGGTTTGGTAAATTTCAACATCAAAATTTTGGCTTTTTCAAGTCATATTTTGAATATTGGTATAAAACTGAAATTCATTTTAGTTCTAGTTACAGTTTCTAGTTTTCAGTTCCCATCATTTCAGCTCCAGTTCTAGTTTTTCAGTTTTAGTTCCAGTTTTTGTTTAGTTTCCAGTTACAGTTCCAGTTCCAGTTTTCCATCACTGCGGCTAAGCCCTTCCGCGACTCACCTTAAATCTGCCCATAGTTCTACGTACAAGGTTGATGAGATTAGAGAGTGGAGGAGGGTCAAAATCACATTTGCATTTTGCACTAGGCTTATAATTTTTCGAAGAACTGTCAATGGGTCATAAGGGATGCTTTGTATAAATTTATAAAATTTCAAATGTATTATAACCAATGCTAAAGAGCCCATTGGCAAAAAATGGCAAATTTTTGATAAAATCAATTAATTTTTGTCCAACGATCAATATTTTCATCTAAGTTTGAGACAAGTATAGGTTTATATTGTCAAATTTTTCTATGCAATTCGATCGAAATTCTCAACATTTAGAAAAATCATCGAACTTGAAAAGAGTAAAACGTGCTGAATCTAAGTAAATTTGATTTTTCATTTTATTCGAGAAAATTTGTTGAAAACATAAAAAAGTTGAATTTTTTTGCCAAAAAAATTGCAGGAAAAACATGGAACTAGCGTTAGTCAGCGAATTAGATATTGGATGTAAATTAGCTACTTGAAAAAAGCATTACGAATCTTTTCATCTTAAATCCGTTTTTTTATTCGTCAATTTAACGCGAACAGAAGCAGAATTAATGGTGACAAAGAAGCGTTTATCTCATAGTTTCCAAAACACCCCGCAATTTGCGTCATCGTTTGAAAAAATTTCGCGAAATTTGCACTTGGAAAAAGAATTTAATATCCGGTAAATCTTATTACGATAATACGTATTTCATCGTCGATTTTTTTTCAGAATATGAAAACGAAACCCACATGTGTAGATAAGGGGAACCGTGCAAAAGAACAATTTTCATTTTCAATCCAGCACAGGTACTTATCTACTCGTCGAATCATGAGAAAGAATCTCTTTGACGATGAATTCAAATCTATTCCACTTCTTTTAACCCTTTTCGATGGTACATATTACATAATACCCTCGGAGATAATATGCTTTAGTATTTGTTCGTTTATGTAATGTTCGTAAGAGAAAGAAAAATCGATTGTTTTAAACTCTACGAGAAGCGATGTTCCAAAGTCATTTTGACTCAGGAGGGGGGGGGGAGGATTTTTTTGAAAATCCCAATTACCTGCAACTTGACTTTTTTAAAAGTCTGTATAGTTTTCAAAATTTTTTCAACTCTAATAAAAGTTTTTCTTTTTCCCCAGATTTTTTTTCAACTTCGATCTTTCATCTCTAAAATTTCTTTCTAAATCTGTTTTTCAACGCCGCACCAATAAAATTTGTTCTCAACTCAAAAATTTCTTCTACAAAAATTTTTCTCTGAAAGTGCTTTCAAATTTTTTTAAATATAGGTATATATTCATCTATTCTTTAGTAAAAAATGTTATCCTTAAATTGTTTTCAACTCTTTGAGAGTTTTTTCTCAAAATTTATTTTCAACCTTGGTATTTTGTTTTTTCGGCTCTAAAATTCTTTTCAAAATATTTTCCCGGTCTAAAAATTTTAGAATAAGAACTTTGAAGAGAGTTTAAAGTTTTCGAAAAATTTTAAGATCAAAAAATGGAATTTTAGTATAGACAACTGAGAAGAGCTTAAAAATAATTGAAAAAAAAGTTGGAGCTGAAAAAATTTAGATAAAGGAATTTTTAGGTCGAGAAAAAAATTTTAGAATTGAAAAATATATATCTTGGGAAGAAATACCAGAGCTGAAAAAACTTGTGACCTGAGACAATTTCCGAGTTGAGAGAAAATTTCATGAGAGTTGAAGAAATGCTGAAAATATGGATTTGAAAAAATCGAGTTTAATGGTAATTTAAAACTAGCATGAGTCAAATAGGAAAAATTCAGTCGTTCGCCCCACTTTTTATTTTCGTGCTTGATAAAATACTGTCCGGGGGGGGGGAGTGGATGGCACAAATTTTTCAACCAAACTAAATTTTCAAGAGTTGATCCCCTCGCCCCCTCTTTTTCGCTTTATTGCTTGTTACAAATTTATTTATTTTTTCAAATTTATTACCTACCAACGTTTCCAAGAAACGACATGGGAATGCCAGGATCAAGAAAACGGAAAACATTTTTTGAGAGAGACGGAAATAAGAATTTAAAAAAATAACGGAACGAAGATCAGAAACGGAAACCGCGTTTTCACATTTTTTGAATTATTTTTCTGTTGTCATTAATTTAGAGATAACATTCAGCTAGTATTGTCCCTTTCTTTAGATTTCCCTCAATTTTCAAAACACAATTAAACCGAAAGTTGCAAAAACGTTACTTCTTTTTTAAACTTCATTTTCATTACAATACAAAGTAAAGTTTTTTTCATCTTAATTTTCTCATTTTTGAGTTACTAATTCACTATTTTCTGTTATTATTCGTTTATACAATTTTACGCATTTTCTTCGTTTTTTTTCGGTACTTATTTAAAAAAATTTGTTATACCTAGGAGGTATGCTCCTAAAAAATAGTTACCCAAATTTTGCCTATTACAGATTTTGATACGAAATTACTTGGAATTCAAAAAAGTTAGTTTGAGAGCCGTCTTATTATCCCAAGCATCTCAAAAAGGTGACTACCAAAAGTTTAAAAATGCTGATTTGTTTATGATCTTGGTTTAAAATTTCGCAAATAATCTGAAAAAATTGGTTAGACGGCCGTACCATGCTCGCAGTAAGAGTGCCAAAAAGGTTCACAGCCCCAAAAATTTGAAAATTCTGGAAAAATAAATTAAAATTTATACATTTTGGTAGATGGCGCCTTTTTCGGGACACTCGAGCCCTTCAAACTACCTACATATAGTTTTGGATTCCTCGCAAAATTTCCTATCAATATTTTTTCAAAATATTTACAGAAAATTAGACAATTTTTTCGAATACAATTTACTCGAAAAGTTGATTTTACAGCTTTCGCTTTTCCTTTTCTTGAAACAAGGTCATTGAATATTTCGTATTTCTCACTGTTCCCTTTCAATCCCAATTAAAAAATGTAAGAAAATTCAAAATCATTGGAAACGTGAAATGGAAACGTTCGTGGGAAACGTAACATTACACCAAGAAACGGAAATGGAAACAAAAACGGAAGCAAAATTGAAAATAATTTAGAGCCGAAAAAACAAAATACCAAGGTTGAAAAAAAAAAATTGGAAGAAATTTCAGAGTTGAGAAAAATTTGAGAAAATTGGGTATTTTGAATTGAAGTTGGAATTTGAAAAAAATTCGAGAAAAAACTTCAAAAGTTTGAAATAATTTTGAGATGGCATTTTACTAAAAAAAAAAGAAAAATATATTTCAAAAAAAATTTCACAGTTGAAAAAATTTGAAAGCACTTTCAGAGAAAAATTTTCGAATTGAAAAAAAATTTCATTGGCAACACTAATTCTAATTATGCTAAAGCCGTGGGAAAATATACCTAATGAAAAAAACTTACGAATTTTCTGAAAAGATGTTTGAATTTTCCACCAGAAAAAATGTCAACCGGAACAAAAAACTTTTTTCGATGTACAATTTTTTCACATAAAAAATTGAGTTTTAATTTTTTTCAATCCCGTAGGTGATAAAAACGTACGAATACACTATTCGATCCACGACGCGATGCACGAGGAAATAAAACTCATCAGATACTAGAATAATTACCTACTGAGATTACATCTACTCTTATTAAGACAAGTGATATCATAATATATATACCTGATAGCGTGAAAGTCACACGGAAAACGGTGGTGAGTTGATTTTTACGAAAATTTCCTTGCTAAACCATTAATCACAAAGTAATTCGCACAGAGTTAGATGCGAGTAATTAAAATGCATATTACGATTCTCGAACTACGCTGCGTTAATATTGCGAGAAAATAACCTACGCAAATCGCATGAAGTACCACAGAAGAACAAAAAAATTACGAAATGATTTTAAAATGAGTCATTTTTCAGCGAAAATTGTCTAAAAGCTCGATACCTTATATTCAAAAGCTCGCGTCAATTATTCTACAAGTCACGTAAAAATAAGTGAAAATTTCTTACCTAACGGATTGTTTATTTTTATACAAAATGTAAACATTCAACAGATGAGATAAAAATGAAAAATTGATTATAGTTTTACACGATATACCTGCTACGAAACTTTCTAACTTTTTTTTTCCAACGGTGTAAGTTACTTTAAGTTGAAGGAATGTTCGATGGAGGATTTTTTTGTGTAACTGCGCTGATGATAAAAAAGAACCACCGAGCGAAGTGTAATTTATGTATTTTTGTACCAATACGAACTGCAACAATCCCTTCGTGCAAGGGCGGTGGTCGAAAAACGTATTGGTAGGTACAAATGTTACCTACTTTGTTACGTTTTTGATCATTCCCTACTTTTTCAACGTTATTGATTTATAATTTCTAATGTAACCAGAGTGCTAAGAGAGTAAAGAGCTACAGGTCGTTGGGATGTTAATACCACTCTATATGCAACAACTTATACAGCCCACAACTCACGGCCACAGTGACAGATTTTCGCCCTTACATCATTTTTTTTCCTCGTTCGCGACGTCTTCGGTGACGTTAAGTGGCACAAATTAATCGTCTCGTACTCTCCAAATTGATGAAAAATTTCGCCGAAGAAATTGTATCAGATATGCTGGAGTCAAGCTGATATTATAATTAATCGGTACCAATTTTATTGTCTAGACGTTTAAAGGTGTTAGCTCGAATAATACGAGTATTTCAACCGTTATATGAATACAAATGATGTAATTATTTTAATTAGGTAGCTGCTGCAGCCTCGGTTGGTGTTTGAAATTGTTTTATTGTGGTGTGCTGTGATGTGTTTCTTTTGGTGACCTTGACAAATGATGAAATTTTGCAAACGAGGATATAAATGTTTGTGGGGTTTTGTAGGAAAAATGGTGCAAAAAGTTGATTAAAAAAAGAGATTTTAAATTTAGTTATTTTTTCAGTCGAAATAATTTGGTTACCTTTTTCTGCTCAAATTTACTTTTTTTGGGAAAAATTGAAATCCTGCACACGGCAATTTTTGAAACGAATTCCTATTGGTAGAATTTTGACCATAGTAATCAGAAAGTACTCTGGTGCTCGAGAAAAACGTGGCCTGATGGCAGAGCCAGAGGATTATTTTTTTCTCCCTAGGTACTCACACTCTGGTGGGAGGACCCAGGGGTGGGAGGATATTTTTCAACTTTGAACATTTTTCTCAAAATATTTTCCAACTCAAAAATTTTTTCATCAAAAATAAAATTTTTCATCAACTCTGAATTTTATTTCTCAGGTTTAAAAATTCTTCAAGTTGAAAATTTTTTCAATTTTAAATATTTTCTCAAACTTGTTTAGCCCTCGAAATTTTTTCTTATAATTTTAATGTTTGCAGATCTCAAAATTCCAATTTTTTCAGCTCACATTTTTTTCTTAAATTTTTTTCCTGGTCTAAAATATTTAGAATTGGAAAAATTTTGAAAAAATTTGGGTTAGAAAAAATTTGAAGAAAATCAAGGTAAAAAAATTCGAAAGAATGTCAGGTTTTCTAATAATTTTCAAAAATCAAAGAATGAAATTTTATACATTTGATAGTTGATACCTATGAATATCAGTAAGTAAATGAAAAAATCTTGGTGAATGCAAATTGAAAAAAAATCTTGGGAGCTAAAAAAAATTTGAAGAAGAAATTTCAAGAGTGGGGAAATTTTTTTGGAGTTGAATAAATTGAAATGTTGAGAAAAAATTTTGAAATCTGAAAAATTAAAATTTTGAGAAAATAGTACAGACATGAACGATGATTTTCATCATTTTGCTGTCAAGGTGCTGTAAATCAGAAGTTCTAAGGTGAAAGTCAAAAGTTTCAAGTCGAAAGTTTGTTTACAGCTATATAAAAGCTGAAACAAGAGAAAGCTGAAAGGTAGCCAAAAGTTAGCTGTTTAAATTAAAAAGCTAAGAGCTAAATCCGAAAGTTTTATTTTTGAAATTTTCAACCGAAAGCCAAAAGTCAAAGTTTTATTTTACGACTTTTCATTCCTAGATTTCAGTTTGGTGTGAAATTTTTCATTTTTTTTTTTTTAGAAGATTTGGTACCGTTGTGATTGAGTTTCAAAATTGTTGGGATTTTGGGATTTTTCAACAGCAACTGTTGAAAAATCCCCGAAGGTGCTCGAGCACCAGTAACGCCTGCCATGTCTGATGGGCAGTAACATTACCCTCTATATGAAACAGCCGGGAAGCACGGACCGGCAACGCAGCAGTAGTAGTCCTATTTTAGCGTTGCGTTATATGGCGCGCGCGATATTTTTCCTTATATCTCAAAATTTTGAGTAAGCACATAGGTGTTTGAGGCATGAAAAATTATCTACTTTTCACGGGCTACAACGTGGTTGTTGTTCCAAAGCTCTATCCTCAACCGATCAAAAGTTATAAAAGTTCGAAGCTTAAAAAATTTCATGTTCGACTTTTCAAATTGAAATTACTCAAAATTTTGAGTGAGCACATAGGTGTTTGAGACATGGAAAATGATGATCATTTTCCATGTCTCAAACACCTATGTGCTCACTCAAAATTTTGAGTAATTTCAATTTGAAAAGTCGAACATGAAATTTTTTGAGTTTCAAACTTTCATAACTTTTGATCAGGTGAGGATAGAGCTTTGGAACAAAAACCAAGTTGTAGCCCGTGAAAAGTAGATAATTTTTCATGCCTCAAACACCTATGTGCTCACTCAAAATTTTGAGATATAAGGAAAAATATCGCGCGCGCCATATAACACAACGCTAAAATAGGACCACTAGTCTCGATTTTTGCGATGTTGCCGGTTCATGCTTCCCGGCTGTATCATATAGAGGGTAATGGCAGTAATTAAATTTTTCTCAAATGTACCTCTACCCAATAAAAAAGGGAGGCAAAATAACGAAAAAATGAAGTTTTAGTAATCTCAACTTGAGAAAAGGATAAAATTTCAATTTTTGAACCTTTTTTCCCAAAAATTTTCGTCTTTGTCCCGCAATGTTGGAAAAAATTGATAAAATTTCAGTTTCGATTGTGTCAACATAATAGGTACGTAAGGGACTGTTCACAAGCATCGGAAATAAGAAATAAGAAATAAGAAATAAGAACTTTACTCTAAAATTACGTCCAATCAGAATTAACTGTATCAAACATAGCCAAATATTTTTCACGAAGTCGCTATTCTCATTGGTTAAAAAAATGAGGTAATTACGGTAAAATTCTTATTTCTTATTTCTTATTTTCGATGTTTGTGAATAGACCCTAACGTGAATCTACGTCAAAAAATACGTTTTTAGGATATTTTCAAAAATTTGTCGAACTTCGCTGTTGAGGTATTTTTTACAGTTGAAAATTTCAAATGGCCAAAACCTCATGAAGGAGTGCACCAACTTGATGAAAAAATGATCGTAAATAGACCTCTACGAGATGTAACTTTGTGCCAAATAACAGAAAATTTCATTCACTTCCGTTGGAATTAAAAATTCTTGAAAATAATGCAATAAAATGGCCATAGCTCCGAAAGGGAGGGGGTTGGGGGGCCAAAAGTTTTTCCAGAATTTTTTTTTCATCAAGGTACACAATCTGGGGGCATTAGAGTGAAAATCGAGCCTGGGACCAAAAACACCCCTTATCCGGTTATACCCTTCAGGATAAAGATAAAAATTATAAATACTTGAAAATTTTGACTGATAAAAAAATTTACAAAATAAATTTTGGCAAAAGAAAAAAATTTCAAGATCACAAAAATAATACGAGTACATAGGTGAATATTTTGACGGAGTAGAAAAAAATTGAAGGTGTGCTTTCTGAAGTGCCCCATTTGCATTTTTGATAAAAATGAGTTTGATACGCCAACTGGGGTACCCATAGGAAGTGAGTAGTCCGACCTACCGACTCCCTTTTTTGCAATGTTACCAGCAGTTCAGAAACACATTTTTTTCAAAATGGCCTGATCGGTTTTTTTTTTTGGTTTTCAAAATGGCTTAACTTGTTCAACAGTGTACAAATATTCTTCCAAGCTGCGATGTCACCCATGCGTAAACTGTCAGTTAGAATAATCACAAGTTTGGTGTTCCAAAATTTGTAAAAAATGCAATGTCTGCAATTAAACAAAAATGTTGAATAAGACATCAATTGAGATGAGATAACATTTTTCAAAGCACTTTTCAACTTTAACACGATTAAAAAATCTTTTCACTTCCAAAATCATGACTTTGTCTACTTTGAAGTGTCATAGCTGGTAATGTTCAAATTTTCGGAAATCGAAATTTTCACCACTCCACAATACATTTAGCGTAGTAGCAGGAAATATGACGCAAAAGCAGGCTCAAAGGCGTACTTCAAAGTAAAAAAAAAAACATGTTTTTCATTTCCTGAAAAAAGCACTTTTTGGGCCACTTTGGGAAGCACTTCATCAAATTCATGATCGTAAAATTTTTAAATTTGACAGAAAAAAAACGATTCTCCACAAGGTAACTTAAAAACGAGTAAACGGCATGTGTTCAAGTATCTAAAAATGTTGATAGACTTTTTGTTTCCTGAAATTTCTTTTTAGTCACTTTTATAAAAAATCATTCCAATCTGAGAAATCGCAAACGCTGTGCTGAGCTAAATGAGTAGTGCAACGCCTTAGAAAATATCAATCGAAATTGATTGATTAATTTTAAGGAACTTATTTATGTAAATTGAAAACTTATTAGCGAATAACTTACCTCTGCCACTACCAATTGAAACAAGATCTCGATTTCTGCCAATTTTTTTTTGTAAACGTGTGAAAAATTCAATTGACATATCTACATTCATTCACCCACTATACACGACGTTATCCAACATTTTGCGATGAAATTTGACGTTATCTCGTCCATTAGTTGAAATATATATGAAAAATCTATGAATAATAGATTTTTATTGATGAGTTGCCCAAAACTTACCTACTGTAAATATGAGGATACATATACTGCATTCGATCGATGTCGAATCATTTTTTTTATGCCTTGGGCCTTATTCAACCATTTTTTATAAGCTGGTGTACCTTGAGACTGCAACTAATTGCAGTTTTTGCAAACTGTTCCATTTTATTTTCCTTTCAGGGAGTTGATATCATCACTGGCAACTTGCAAATTAGTCGTTTGGACTACGTAATCCTGTGGGACACGTACGTCGATGATTTTTGACGTCAAAAATGCGTTGAAATTACTTTCGTAAATTCGTCAGATTGCAGTTTATACATCATTGATATCAACGATCAAAGTAGGTACTGCAATTTTACGAATAGTTTTTTGTTGCATATTTGCATTACGTAGGTACGATGATGTGATTCCTCCCAAAAAATATCAGATTTACGAGCGTTGATTACGCGTAAAATACTTACTTACGTCAAATTTACAATTTGGGTATTTTTGGTGTAAAAACGTCATTCTATCCACCACAATATCATATCAAAAATACAACTTGTAAATTTGAGGCATTTTAGTGGACATCATTTTGTAACCTAGATGCCCATAAAATGATTTTTTTGAAAGATTTTAATCAAGAAATTTAATTTCTCACCATGTTCAAAAGTTGGAACGATGAAATCGTTATAATTTTCCATTTTCACTTTTTTTTCTATTTTTAATTCGGCTGTAGATGAGTTGATTCCCAAAGAAATATTTGTGTAAAAACACAGGGGAATTGATTCCTATTTTTTTTTGAGATGTACGAATTGATTCCCCCTTTTTCAAGAGTGAATAGGCGAATTGATTCCCATTTCTTTGGCAGGGTATGTACATATGAATTGATTCCCACTTTATTTTCCAAAAAAGGAATTTTTCAACGTTTCTACGACTTGAAATTAGGTTCAGCAAATGTTGGTTTGTTTCAAAATGTGGATTTGGGGCCTACAGAGCAGGTTTCACTCCAGTTTTGAAGAATTGAAATGAAAAATTTTCCGATCTGGTTGCGCTTATGCTTGGGAATTTTTTAATCGCAGTTTCGGAAATAAAATTTTACGACAAAAACAATGGTGTTATTTATTTTGGATTTAGAAAAATCATTTCAACACCTTTTTTGTGTTTTTTAAATGAAAAGCTCGAAAACTTCGAAGATCTGTGATTTAGAAACATATGGGAAAATTTTTCATTTCAATTCTTGAGAACTGGAGTGAAACCTGCTCTGTAGGCCCCAAATTCACATTTTGAAACAAACCAACATTTGAAACGTTTTGTGCATATTAATTCGCTCTTCTGAAAAATTCCTTTGTTGAAAGAGGTTGGGAATCAATTCGTATATACGCCTGAAAAAAAGTGGGAATCAATTCGGACATTTCAACAAAAAAAAATGGGAATCAACTCACTAACTCCCTTTAATTCATTATTATTTTGTAACTTTTACAATAGTATTGAAATTTCGCTTTGTTTCTAAGTGAAAAATCCCCCCCTCCCCATTACAAATAAAAGAAGTAAATTTCTTTATTTAAAATTTAAGAAAAATACTCAATAGGCACGTTTTTTCCAAAAACATTATTTTTTGGAGTATTAGGAAACGTAGCAAGTCCTTATTGTTTTGTTCAATGCTTCACATCAGATTTCTATGAGATAAGATATTCGTGCTTTTTCAGAACATATCTGAACACGTTTTCAAAATTGTTGATTCGGTCTCCCCTGCACCAAATCTTAGCTCTCGTGGTAGGTACTAGGTACATTTCTATCATTTTTTTATCAAACATAAATTAAATTATTATTTCTCAATTTCCTCTTAGGAATTAATTTTATCCCTTATCCAAAACCAGCTCCATTGAAAAAACTAACACATTCGAAAAATTGGAGTATTTTGGAATTAAATTGAAATTTGATCGAGGTTTTTGCATAATTGATGTGTTTGCTCTTCTTTTTTAAAATTCATAAAACAATATACCTACACATTATTAATTTGTTTCAAAATAAAAAAAACTACACAAGTTTTGTTTTAGCAATATTATTATAAATCAATTGGTCAGAATTTTCCCAAGTTTTTTTCAGTCAATAGTCTTAAAATATTTAAAGTCAAAATTATTTTAAGACTATTGTCCAGATTTCCGGACACAGTGTCCCAAAAAAACCCAATTTAGACATAACGAGCTAGAAAACTCGACAATTTGGACATGGTGTCTCAAAAAAATGACTATTGGGACATAGTGTCCCAGAAAAACTCTATTTGGACACAGTGTCCCAAAAAAGGCCAATTTGGACATAATGAGCCAGAAAACTCGACAATTCGAACATGGCTTCTCAAAAAATGACTTTTGGGACATAGTGTCCCAGAAAAACTCTGTTTGGACATAGTGTCCCCAAAAAATGACAATTTGAACTGAACGTAGTGTTAGTGTTGCAGAAAAAAACCAACTTGGACAGTTTGGACGTAGTGTCTTGGAAACACCCGAAATTTGAATCTGGTGTCAAAAAAACACATTAAATTTGAATTTTTGTAAAAAAAAATCAGTTTTTTAAAATATTTTAATTTTTTTCCAAACGATTTCAATAAGTTGAAAAGTAATTTCGCATCAAAAAATTTCAATTTTTTTCATGTCTAACATGAAATAATAATAATTACTTACTTACAATTGATGTAGAAATAAAAAAAAAATTTTCCATTTTTTTGTTTGATCAACTGTCAATATGTTATTCTTTATTCTTTATAAAAAATTCTGGTCATGTCTGGCGTGTTATTGGTATATCAATTTCAACCTTTTATTTTTTGTTTTTTTAGCTTAATTTTTTTTAAACTGACCCTAGCCCTGACAAGGAAACCTTTACAACCCATCCTTATTGATTTAGCCGAAATTTGGCACACTAAAAGAGTACGTTACTGACATCAGAACCAGATTTTGAGCTGCTCAAGTTCATTATAGTGCCTTCTAGAAAAATTTAATTATGTTGGAGAAATATTAACTTTACCTGGAGGGTCCAGATCGACTTGAAAATAATTGCAATCGACTGAAGATTTCGATTTCAGTATAAATTTCCTAATTTTTAGCTCGGAATTTACTTCCCTTTTTTTTTTTTGAAAAATCAACAATCAAGTAAATATTTTAGCCATTTTCAAAAATCCGCCAAAAATCGAAAAATGAACTTCGGCAGCTTAAAATTTGATTCTGAGGTGTGGGTGACATACTCTTCCAGTGAGCCAAATTTCGACTCAATCGGCATGGATAGGTTGTGTAGGTTTCCTTGTGAGTAAGTTGTGACTTATGAGGAAGTAGATTAAACATCAAATAATAGGTATTCCATTACGTACATTTTTGATGCCACACAATATTTCAAGGAATCCGCTTCCACAAATTATTCTTTCTTTTCAACAAAATCAACATTTGTAATATTTCTGAATATTATTCTTTCGATTTTACCTTACTCAGTAATTTTCACATCGATTCAGGAGATAGTATACCTACGTAGGTATTATGAATATTTTCCCCAAGAATTATAATTATTTCGCTTCCAACATACCTCAACACAAGCCATTCCAGTTTGTAAAATTATCTTGAAATCGTCTATTTTACAGAAATTATGGTTTCAAATTATACGGTATACTTAATTAAAATCGATTCGATTACTTTTTGGTCGGAAAAAAGTGAAAAAACAAATAAATTGATAAAAAATGTAAATAATGATAAGGATCAAACAATGATGACAAATGGAAAAATAAAAAACGCCGGCTTTGTCCAATCTGTACCGAAACATAAATTAATATCTCCCTTTTTTCTCTACTGATTTATTATTTAATCGTCTGAAAAAACTTCTATCTAGTCAAATAAATTTTAAAACATATAAAATGCCCTTAATTTCGCACATTCGCTAAGTAATTATTTCAAATTCTAATGCTGTTTGAAATTTCACCCATTTCGTCGGCCAAATGGCACCACTGATTATTTTATTTTAGTCGAGCAAATTAGTGAAGTGTTTGATAGGTTTATAAAAATTGTATAAAAAATGTTGATATTATCAGCATTCTAAATCATAATATGCGGATTGTTAATTGAAAATATGTTAGTTTTAACGTAAAAATTGTTAAATTCAATCGTGTTTCTGTTCCTAACGATGTAAAATTACCGTATCCAAGATGGTTTACGTTAATTAAATTTATATTATCGAAAGAATTTCACATTCAAGTTACCAGTACCTAGACAAGTTTACCTAATTCGAAAATGAACCATCTACAGTATTCCGATATCACAAGCCAGGTAGGCTTACACGAGAATCATTTCAATCCTCAAGCAGAATCGTTTAGTTCTCGGTTGCACTTTCAAACACACAATATCGTCGATAAATTGGGTCATGCGATTTTACCCCAAGTTATGAACGATACCTCCAGATACCACTTGAATACAACCTTACAGAGCTTCGATTCGATGATGAGACATAATAGTATTTACATCAACGCCAAAGCCGAATCGTCCGCTGGCGAAAGTTTCAAAGAACAAGGCAGAGCTAGCCTGAGCGAAAAGAAAAATAGCTACATGTCGTACAATAATCAACTGCTCGACACGACGAAACTGCTGCATAAAAATTTATCCAAACAAGAGAACGAGTATTTGAAATTCTCCACCAGTATTTATTCATCTATTGCGGATAAATCGTCGACATCTAGTAATACTTCTGCCAGCCTTTATAAATCCAAATTTATGATCGACGTTGGAACTATGACTGATCCATTGACACCGGAAGAGCAAGAGAGATTATGTCAATGGGAAGGTTTCGCTGCCTTACAATCTGGCAATAAAGTTGCCGAATATTTAACCAGTCTAAGAGAGTTTCTTAAAGTTAGTCTGATTTTAAAACCTGTCTTGAGCTTGTTTTCATATTTTTTATTTACGTTCACTTTTTTTTTTGTATTTTTAAAAGTCTTATCGAAGCTTTTTTTATTATTTGCAGTTTTTTTTCACCCAGTAGTGCTGATGCAAGTTGAATGTATTTTTCAGCTTCATAGGAAATATTTTGAGATGTTAATTTACTTTTTGCTTTACTTCAGCGTTGATTGTTCGATTTAGTTTATTCGAAGTGAGTATTATTGGGAAATATTTATTATTTCGAGATGTATAATGGATTCGCGGTTATTTTCGAGGCTTTAGGATTAGGTATTTATTATTTTGTATTTTTTTTACCAAGTTGATTTTTTTCAGTCAGTTTTTCATTTTTTCATCATTATTTTTTATTTTTATTTTGTCACCTGACTATTCAGGGTGTCTCGAAAGTTTGGATAAAATTGGTGCCAGTAAAAAAAGGTGTCAAATGAACATGTTTCCTGTCTTTAAAATTGAAGGGACCACTGGCTGTTGAAAAAAGTGGACTCGAATCAAATTTTTATCCAATTTTAGGAATGGATACTGTTTCAAAAATTGAACTAATTTTATCATATTGATTTTTTGCCCGGCTTGAAAATTGAAGGGGTTACAAAAAAATCATAAAAAATAAAGAAATGAATTGTTCGTTGAAAACTGAACAAATCCTGCTCTTATGATTTTTTGCTTAAAATGAAAATTGAAGGAGCTAGGTGTGGGTATGGGTACTGATCATTCTAAATTATTTTGGGCTTCAAAAATTTTTTAAATTTTCTTAACCTCGAATGATCCACGCTCCTTCAATGTTGATGTTAGACAAAAAAATCACCAGAACAAAATTTTTTAAATTTTCATAGCACTATTCATTTCCTCGATTGTTTATTTTTTTCATTTTTTCAACAAATTTTTTGTATCCCTTTTAATTTTTGAAAAAAATCACGTCAGTAAAATTTATTCAATTTTTGAAGTACTGTCTATTTCCAATTTTCCATGATCAAGATTTTGCCAACCGTTATTTGCCCCTTCAATTTCAGAATAGGCAACACGTTCATCTAACGTGGTTTTCGGTTTTATTCGAATCTGCGGTTAATTTAACCACTCATCGGACACTCTGTATGAAGCCAAACAGGCCTATATTTTAACATTTCTCTCATATCTACAATTTCTTTCAGATCGCACCTCCCAGCGAAGGCAGAAAGAGACAAGGCCTAGGAGACGTACGAATAGTAACAGCTCCCGATGGTTCAAGATTCTTTTGCTGTTCCGAATGCCATATGGCATACCCTGATAAATTCGCCCTCGAACAGCACCTAGCCAATCACAAAGTCGAAAGACGATTCATCTGTATAATTTGTGGAGCAGGATTAAAACGTAAAGAACATCTAGATCGACATCAGCTAAGTCACAGCGACGAACGTCCCTACACTTGCGACACGTGTCCAAAAACTTTCAAGAGAAACGAGCATCTCGCTAGGCATTACATCGTGCACTCCGGAGAAAAAGGTCAAGTGTGTTCGGAATGTGGCAAAGCATTCTACCGTAGAGATCATTTGCAGAAACATGCTCAGGGCCATATTGCCAAAAGATTACGATTAGCTATCCAATCTACTACCTCAAGCTCGAAAGCTATTTTATAACGGCCTCAAAAGGCGAGCATTTTTCATTATGTTTTTATTTTACACATAGAGTACTTTTTTCTTGTAGTTACCTTTCGTTTATGTATTTGAAAAGTTTTTATCAATTTCAATGTTTATGTTTACCTAATCAGTAGTTTAGATATTGTTAATGTACAGCTGCGTTTTGTTTTTCAGCTTTAAATACGACAGTTATTTGAAAATATGGCGTGGTTATTTATTTTTACGTTCATCCCTTCCATAAATTGGAAAAGACAGGGTTTCTTTTCAGAGGTTTATTTTTATAATGCGTATAAATGATTTGTAAAGATAACGAAAAAAAAATGGAAAAAATTT
Source organism: Pseudococcus viburni (assembly GCA_033439095.1). Taxonomy (NCBI): domain Eukaryota; kingdom Metazoa; phylum Arthropoda; class Insecta; order Hemiptera; family Pseudococcidae; genus Pseudococcus; species Pseudococcus viburni. The sequence continues at coordinate 47,142 of JAVBJF010000681.1, read as the reverse complement.
GAAATTATTTTACATCGTATAAAGAATATAAAATATTTAGACCAAATTCAAATGTGATACGGAAACAGAACATCTTAAACTAAATAATCATTAATTTATGCGATAAAGTGAACATTTCATCTACTACATGGGGTTTTTGCAATGGCCGAATAAACTACAGTTTAAAAGTCAAATTCTATGGTTTCGCTTAAAACGGAATTGCGGATTGAGGAGAAAGGAAAACGAATAAATATACTCGAAAGCAGAAAAAATTAACCGGTAATTATTCTACATCGTACGACCACGAGTTTCGCTATAAAATTCAATAAGAAATTTTAACAAATTAAGGATAATTATATAAATTAATGATAAATTAATCAGCCGATATTAAAACTGGAAAGTATGAAAGTTGTTTATTGCTTTCCAATGGCTTTGTGAACTTGGGCAGTTTTAGATTGTTTAGCAATTTCTTTATCTAAAACAGAGAAAATGGATTAGAAATAAGCCAAAGTGAAAAATAACGATTATGTAAGAATTCACTCGATACCTTTCTTTTCTTGTTCTCGTTTTCTGGCAGCTTCTTCCCTTTGTTGTTTAATAATAGCCAATCTCGCTAAATCAGAACGTGCTTCATCGGTTTTACCTTCGGCATGGAGTTTCTGATAATGTTGAGCAGCTCGTTGTCTTTCTAATTCTTCTCGTTCTCGACGAGATAACTGAGGATTATCGTTTTCCGTAATAGCGGTAACTTTTTTGACTTTTTTTTGTATACGATTTGGGTTCTCGATGGATATCAAACCCTCTACACCCTTGGCTTTGCCCTATACAAATATTACATTATAAGTAAACGAAACAAATCGAAAATCAAATACCGAATGATGTATTTTCAATGAAATGCGTTACACTTACGTTATCGTCTGATTCGGAGGTATCACTTTCGTCGCCAGATTCTTCTTCGTTTTCTTCTTCGCTTTCTTCGCTCTCACTTGGGGGTAGATCACGATTTTTTGCCTAAAATGCATAACAATTGTTGAAAATATTCGAACAAATGGTGTCATTGCAAATTTTAATACGTACTCGCCATGATTTCTCTTTCTCTTCTTTTACTCGTTCTTTTTCCAATTCTTCGGGGTTCGTGAAACGACGATTCCGTCCTTTGTGGTTGGTGAATTTGGCTGTAACAAGGAACACATTATTGCATCATTTCTCAGTAAACACGAGCATTTATATATTATTTTTAGATTATCGTTATCGTTTTGAAACAGAACACTTTTTTTCGGAATTTTTTTGCACATAATACGTGTCTGATGAGGTTCATGCAGCACGCACATTGCTTTAGGACTAGTTTTCAACATGCAGGAATTTGCTAACTATATAAGTTCAGCTTGAAGTAATAGGTCATTCGAGAGTAGTGTTTTTACATGAGGTGATTTGAATATTTCGAAAAGAATGCGGAAATGTTGAAATTTGTCGAATTGTAATCGTTCTGTTTCTGGAATGATAGCTTATCAATTAATCAAAAAGATGGAGTGAAGAAGTTCTACTCACCTTTGGGCATTTTCACTAGGTTAAATACACAACGTACAGATAAATAATACCTATTATAACATTACTTTTACGAATATCAAATAGAAGAAGTTTTACTTTAGAATAATAAAAATTTTTCTAACATCATTTCACAAATTGCACGAAAACAAGATTGTGATGTAAAAGTTTCATTTTATTTTGCGCTGACGATAAAACAATACTTCATTTTTGCAATTATTTTATGAATCGTTCATTACTTTGAACAAGCTCGATCTGTTTCTTCGATCACAATGAACGATTTTGCCCAAACTTTGCGTAATAGGTTATAAAAAAAATTATTGTTTTGATCCACCAATGAGAATATGTTTTGATGTTTCTGAAATGCTGACTTTCTGATTGGTTAATAATATTTTTTTCTTTTTTATTGCTTTTTTAGTTTTTTTCTTATTTTTGCGATAATTTTTGATTTTTTTAAATTGAAAAGTGAAGCTGAGATCAAATTTTAATTTGCGCCAAGCTTTCAAATTGTTTATTTCGCTTTGAAAGCTCGAAAAACGACCACAAAAAACTTTCAAGAGATATCGATAAATCGATAATTCGATATATCGAACGATATACAAAAACAAAACGAGCATCGAGCAAAATTTTTTGAAAATTTTAGTCAAATCAAAAAATAAGAGCAAAATTGTTGCCCAATCATCTTTGTTTTTTCAAATTTAGCTCTCAAGTGTGATGTTTTCTTCAATTTCTGATCGTTTACAGGTGTTTTTCACAATTTTCCCGCATTTCGATTTATCATTCAATATGAACTTTTGAAATCGATACTTTCGATATCTGGCAAATACCGATATATCGATATATTAACACCACTAAAATGTAAAATACGCGCTGCTATTAAAATTGTCAGTTTTTTGTGAAAATGTGGTATTTAATACGTTAAAACGATTTATTCGAGCGGTTTAGTGAAAGTACAAAGCTACGCCGAAGTTTAGAAAAGTGCAGAGCATCGTGATACAGCTCTATAAAGCACTTGACGTGAAATTTCTTTATGTTGTGAAACCACGACTAAACCATGTCTTCTGTCGTTCTCGACCGAGATAATTTCTTCCGGCGAATGAAACGCCTTTATACAGCTTGGAAAGTACGTATTTTGATACACACGAGCCACTCTATATTACCCTATTCAGTCGTTACATCTAAAGACATTGTTGTTTCTATTATCACTGTGTTACAATTTGCGCGCCAGTACTGCTCTATGAATAGCAATCATCGTAAAACTCGCTAATTTGTAAATTACTGTTTGCAGGAAGGTAAAACTGAATCTGGCGAACCGTTTCCCAAAGTTGATTCCATTTGTACAGCTGTCGGCAGCGATGATTACGTTTTATACTGCAAATCGCTCTCGCTACAGGTAAACATACCAAAATAGCGCTTACTTTAACCGATTGTACAATAACTGATTTTATTATCACGCAGATATGGCTACTTGGATACGACATCAACGACGTGATAATGATTTTCTCCGAAAATTCCATCCATTTTTTGGCCAGCAAGAAGAAAATCGAATTTTTACGTCAAGTGGAACAGCACAAAGATAAAAACTCCATTCCACCCATCAAGTTATACGTTAGAAATAAAGACGGTCCGGAAAAAGAAAACTTTGAAAAGCTTATCACCGCATTGAAAGCTAGCGGTAATGGAAAAACGTTAGGGATATTTGTAAAAGATGAATTCCCCGGACCACTTGTGGAATCGTGGAAGAAAGCGTTGAAAGAACACAGTTTCGAAAACGTAAGTTCGTATTAACCTCATCGATGAATAAATTCGAGTGATTCATTTCAACGTTTGTTTTAGGTCGATATTAGCAACGCATTGGCGAGTTTATTGAGTGTAAAAGAAGAATCGGAACTGTCACTTGTAAAAAAAGCGTGCCAAGCCACCGTCGATGTATATCATAAATACCTAAGGGATCAGATTATGGATATTATTGATTCTGATAAAGTAATTCGCGCATTTTTTCGATTTCGAGATAATTATGCAACGTATTCGTAACTTTTTTCGTATTGCAGAAAGTCAAACATGCGAAATTGGCCGACGGCGTCGAAAACGCTATGTCAGATAAAAAATACGTCGGCAGTAATGTTGATTCGTCTCAGCTGGCTACCTGTTATCCGCCTATTATTCAAAGTGGTGGAAACTACAGCTTGAAATTTTCCGCTCAAAGGTAAATGCCTAACTTTTAATTTGGCCTCATAGAATATTTAACGTAATTCTCTGTATATTGTTTTAGCGATCAAAAAAATCTTCATTTTGGAGTTATCATATGTTCCTTGGGAGCTAGATACAAAATGTATTGCTCCAATATTATCAGAACATTACTAGTAAACCCCAACGATTCTGTACAGGTGTGTAATATATCGAAGAATTGAATTAACACGTTTTATAATCAATTGTGTGCTAATTTTTTCAATTTTGTTCCGTAGGAAAACTATAATTTCTTAGTTGATCTACAAGAACATTTGATATCGGTTTTGAAATCTGGTAGCAGATTATGCGACGTATATAACAGCGGCATTGATTTCGCTCGAGAAAAGAAACCGTCATTAGTTGAAAATTTAACGAAGAATTTCGGGTATTTTTCTAATCAGTTGTTTCAGCTTTTCGCAAATTCAACTTCGATCAATTATAAATTTTTTATTGGTTTGTAGTTTTGTAACTGGAATCGAATTCCGTGAAAATTCGCTCTCTATAACGTCTAAGACGACAGCCTGTGCCAGAAAATCCCAAGTTTATAATCTATGTGTCGGATTATCGAACCTTGTTAACAAAGAAGCCGATAGTAAGGAGAATAAAAATTACTCTTTGTTCATCGGAGACACAGTAGTCGTTAATGAGGTAATATCTCAAGCCTAAAGTAATATTATCATCGGTAGATCTATTTCTAATGATCCGTTTGTTCTGCGATAGGACGGTCCAGCAACCGTTTTAACCAACTCGAAAAAACGAATCAAAAATGTTGGAATATTTTTAAAAGAAGAATCAGACGACGAAGAAGAGGAAAGTGAAAAAGAAAATGAACCTCAGCAGCAACAAATCTTAGGACGAGGCAAACGAACTGCCGTATTGGATTCTAAATTACGAGTACTTTGAATTTCTTCTTTTTGGTATTAATGGCTGCGTAGGTGTTCAAATAAATCTAAAAATTTTGTCGATTTTGTCATGCAGCAAGATACTTCGAGCGAAGAGAAACGTAAACAACATCAGAAAGAATTGGCGGTAAAATTGAATGCCCAGGCTCGTCAGCGTTTATCTGAGCAGTCCAGTGGCACGCAATCTGAACGTATTAGAAAATCCAACGTATCGTATAAAAATCATGATCAAATGCCTGTCGATGTCGAGGTGAAGCAATTGAAAATATTTGTCGGTAAGTTGAAAATGGCCGAAAGTTTGAGCTGATATATTCGGAAACATACATTTGTTATTTCGTTTTAATTTCTGTCCACAGATAAGAAATACGAAACCGTAATTTTACCTATTTTCGGCCTACCTGTACCTTTCCATATATCGACGATTAAAAACATTTCGCAAAGCGTCGAAGGTGATTACACTTATTTGCGTATCAATTTCTTCCATCCTGGTGCTACAATGGCTAGAGGAGAAGGATCACAGTTCGCACATCCCGATGCTACATTCACGAAAGAAGTGTAAGTGATTATAACGAATGGTGCAATCATGGGTTCCTGGAAATTCACCACTAGCTTTTCGAATACACTAACGTAGCCTAAGCTGCGTCATCGAAGAAGTTCATTCTAACGTTTTTTTTTTTTTTTTTTGCAGCACTTATCGTAGTTCGAATTTACGCGAACCTGGTGAAGTGTCAGCACCGTCTGCAAACTTGAACAACGCTTTCCGTTTGATAAAAGAAGTACAAAAGAAATTCAAAACCAGAGAAGCCGAAGAAAAAGAAAAAGAAGATTTGGTTAAACAGGATACTCTTATTATTTCCTCCAACAAAGGAAATCCCAAATTGAAAGATTTATACTTAAGACCTACCATTGTTAATAAAAGAATGACAGGTAATCTATTGAAAATTTTGGAAAAATATCTTATCACTTGAATACTAACAAAACGATTCTTCGCAGGTTCTCTGGAAGCTCACGTAAATGGATTCCGTTACACATCGGTCAGAGGAGATAAAGTAGATATATTGTATAATAATATTAAACACGCGTTTTTCCAACCCTGTGACGGTGAAATGATCATCTTGCTTCATTTCCATCTCAAGGTACGTTTGCGATCATCTATTAACTTCATCTCGTACTACCACACAACATGAAAAATATTTCTCTGTTTGTTTTATCGATAGAATGCCATCATGTTCGGTAAAAAGAAGCACCTTGACGTACAATTTTACACCGAAGTAGGAGAAATTACCACCGATTTGGGTAAACATCAGCATATGCATGATCGAGACGATCTAGCTGCCGAACAAGCCGAAAGAGAGCTTCGTGTGAAGTTGAAAACCGCATTTAAAAGTTTCTGCGAAAAAGTACGTTATCTTGTTGGAGAAATCGTTCGCTCCTAAAACTGTATTAATTTTGGGACCTGTGATTTTGCCATAGGTGGAAACAGCAACAAAACAAGAAATCGAATTTGATACTCCGTTTAGAGAACTCGGATTCCCCGGGGCTCCTTACAGAAGCACGGTTTTACTACAACCCACCAGCGGTTGTCTCGTTAATTTGACCGAATGGGTGAGTTAACGAGAATATTTTCGTGCAAATATCTTAATTTGATTTAAATGTTCGTAATAATTTATGTATATGTGCTTTTGTAGCCTCCGTTTGTAATCACCTTGGAAGACGTCGAACTGGTACACTTCGAGCGTGTACAATTTCATTTGAAAAATTTCGATATGGTTTTCGTATTTAAGGATTATCATCAAAAGGTGGTGATGGTGAATGCCATTCCTATGAACATGTTGGATCACGTTAAGGAATGGTTGAAGTAAGTTGGCTATTCGAATTTGGAAAAATTACTCCCTTTCTCTCCTCGTTTATATATTTATTAATTTTCATTTTAATCGCTTCGCAGTCAGTGCGATATCAGATACTGGGAAGGTTCACAGTCATTGAACTGGCCTAAGATCATGAAAACGATTATCGAAGACCCGGAACAATTTTTCGAAACCGGTGGATGGACTTTCTTGGATCCAGATTCCGATACTGAAGATAAAGGCGCAGCTGACGAATCCAGTGACGAAGACGAAGCTTATGAAGTAAACAATAGTTTAAATTACTCGAATACTTCAACTATTGGAATAAGTTTTAAATATATTTTGTTTTCTGCAGCCCACGGATGTTGAAAGCATTGAAGACGAATCAGACGACGATTCGGAGTACTCCGAAGCATCGGAAGATTCCGACACCGGAGGTAACCCTCATAAAATTCGTAATTTACAAAATCACCCGTTGATATCAGATTTATTAATATTCCGAATGTTTTTCCCCAAATGCAGAAGAAGAGCTCGATTCGAGCGAAGAATCCGGCAAAGATTGGTCAGACTTGGAACGTGAAGCGGAAGCCGACGATCGTCAACGAGGTGCCAACTTCGAAGACGAGTATTCGCGACAGAAAACCTCCAAAGGCCCTCCTCATAGGTCGCCGCCCAAGAAATCGTCTCGCGATCGCGAAAAGCATCATAAATCGTCTCATTCGTCATCGCATTCGTCGAATCATCATTCGTCGTCTCATCGATCGTCGCATCATTCGTCGTCTCATCGATCATCGTCGTCGCATCACTCGTCTTCGCATTCGTCGAAAAAGAGGCGTTAAGTTATGTAACCTTAGGTACAACATTACGGAGGTTATTTTGTAATTTGTATTATTTTTTAAAATTATTATGTTTATTTTTTTTAACGAAGAAATGTTTTTATCGTAGGATATAATTTATAATATATTTCCTTCAATTCCCAAACCCATGTCGAAGGATAAATTATTATTTTTTCAGTGTAAAGAGGATAGATTTTAAAATTCATTTCGTATATATGTGTGTTTTTTCCTCCGCGAGTTTGTTCCTCTTACTTAATAAATGTGGATTGAATTGATATCATATTTGGTTTGTTACGCAAAGGCTCTTTACATGAAAGTCGATCAAGATGTGAAATCTGTCTGAATAAAGGTTTTCTGTTCGTTAGTTCTACTCTTCAGAAAAATGTAGCAACTTTTTAAATTAGTGTTTCAGTGTTCGTAGAGTTGTGTAGTCGTCTCGTGTAGCGTGTAGCAATTTGCGAGGTTGTAATGTTTGGCATTCAGTCTCAATTATTATTCATTTCTTTCAATGAAACTTACCTATATTTTATTAATTCAACCGTTAAAATTATATTTTCGATTAATTTTTTCATTTTTTTCTCCATTTTCTTATCAGTTCAGAGTATACGTTCGTTCCAAATTTTGCTATGGAATCGCTGACGTCATACAGACTAATCAAATGAACCAATCACAAACGAGAACAATCTGAGTGTAAACAAACCAGAGTTCCGGAATAGCCCCCTTTCTTCAACTTGACGAAATGAAAAATGAAAGACACTTCGAAATCTTGTTCAGTCGTTCGAATGTTGTTTACCTTGGAAAAGTGGTGTTTTTTAAAGAAAAATGTGTACGAAGATTTACAGTGAATTTTCCAATTATTTCGAATTATATCAGTTATTTTAAGTACAGCAAATCAATATAACGATCTGGGTAAGTAAAGCACATCCGGGTCGGTTGTACTTTGATGAAATAAAGTAAAATTGCGGTGCTATGTTGAACAATTTTCGTACATACTTATTAAATTAATTGTGATGTAACGTTATCATTATTACTATACCTCTGAGGGGTTTTCAAGTGGACTTTCTTTTTTGGTAATTCAATTAAGAAACTTCGCATTAAAATCGTAGTAAAAAGCTTCGAGTGATATTTGTTCGCTGATTGTGAAATGCAAATATTGTATTCGCCATGCTAAATTGATTCATTTAATTATCGTTTTTCCATAATTACGAAGAAGCTTGAAGGTGAATGAATTTAAATTCTAATGTATGGAAATTTTTTCAGCCGTGTTGATATTTTACCACAATGGTTGACCGTACCAAAGCTACCATCAAGGATTGGTTGGCAGATTCGTCTAGTTTAAGTGCCGAAGAAGATAACGATCTCATAGCAGCGTTATATTCATATTTGGATGATATAAATAACAAATATCTAGAAGTAAGTAACCAATCCATGTTTTTATTTTTATTCAACAGTTTACCAAGAACTGACATTCTCTGTATTTTGCAGGATATCAAAATCGACGACGTGTGCAACGTTCTTTTCGAATACTATCGATCGAGTAAACCGGAACTGAAACGTTTTACATTGCAGTTTTTACCTCAGATTCTATACGTTTATCTGAACGCTATCGCTCATTCTGATAAAAAAGTAATTTCCCTAAAAATCTACTTTTATGAATTGATTCATCAATAAAATCGATTACGTGACAATACAACGTATGAGTCACATAAACGGACGTAGTTATTAAAGCGAAATGCGAATAAAACTGGTTTTTTCCACACGTAGTTATCTGAAAATGAGCAAAGTCATAGCGATAGTTTCCTGTTGGTTTAATGGTGTACTTTTTATCGTAATTTCAGACTAGTCGCAGTATAGAAGCGTTTATTATTGGTGTTTATAATCTAGAAATCGTCGATGATAACGGACAACCTAAAGTACTCTCGTTTAGATTACCTTCTTTAGCACAGTCTTCCATTTTTCACGAAGTGAGTTTGCATCATCAATATCTCGAGTCTTTCGACGACAATGTTGCTAATTTATGTTTCTACAGCCTGTTAGCTTAGGTCCGGCATCTTTAACGGAATCATCTCTGAAACGATTGGAACAAAGGGATTCTCAGTTAGTAAGATGTGGTCCGTTACAACCCGTAGACAAATTAATAGCTCAAAACAGATTATCAGTTTTATCAGAACTGTTGTTCTCGTACAACAAGCATATCTCATTTCTTTCTAAATCGTCTTTAGAAACATTAGAGAAAATATGTAAAGTTAGTTCGAAGTAAGTACCGAAAATATTCCCATTGACGTAGAAACGAAGAAAATATACAAAGGTGATTTTATTTTCGCAGAATTGTGACGCAAGGATTTTCAAAATCAACCAACGGTGTGGAAATGTACCGACGATCTTCTTTAGTACTTATGAATAGCGATAATGTTCCTCGGGTTTTACCAAGAATTACTGTCTCGTCTTCGTTTCTGTGCCAGCTCCTGTACAGTTTGTATTTCGCTGTGTACGTATTTTTCATCGATCGAAACGAAAACCAAATGGAGTTAATTTGATTATCAAACATTGCGTTTTTTTTGGTGACAGATTTAACGGATTTAAGTACGAAGCATTACAAGCAATTGAAGCGATCGCCGTACGAGCAGGTTATCAAGGACTGAACGACGTTATACTATTGACAAATGCTATTAAAAATTATCTCAACGAAAGTACGACTCGAAAATGTTGATTTTATAACCTTTTAATAAGAATGAAATTAATATATTATTCTATCGATAGGTCACACCGATAGCGGACATATGGGCATTGGTGTTTCTGTAGCGAGTACAATTACAACCACCACAGCGACTACACTTTCCAAATCTATGATTACGAACGCCTCATTTAGAACTAAGAAATTACCTGGTGAATAATTCGTTATCCTATTCCGAAGAAAATATCCACTTACGTAATTTTCTTATTATTTTTCGTATTCCAGATGACATTCCAATTCAGGATCCTCATCAGTCTGATAGCGCCGACGGTTTGGGAGCTATTTCCGAAGAAAAAGAGGATAATAATACGCCGGAGATACATCCTAGGAGAAGCTTGCCAAAGATGGCTGCTAGTTTTGGCAAGAAAACCAAAGAGAAGATTGCTATTGCCGTGAAAAGTGGCAGCGTCAGTAGCATTAAAAGTGAGTTTGTTGATTTTTGCTGTTATTGAATTTTATTTTCATCTTGCGTAGGTGGAAAAAAATTCAACGATATAAATATAAATTGGTGGGTTAGAACGAATTACCGAATCGGGCGTGCTTGTTTTAAATTGCTCTAATGAAACGTCGTGAAGAAAAAAATTAGTAATGTCGAAGATATTCGTTCAGTTTCAATTAATTACGTTAGTTTCGCTGGGATTTTTTACGAATGCAAAAAAAATATTTTGTCGAAAATGAAACTTTCAGGGCCATATGTTGAGATACGAAAACACTCAAATATTTATTTCTCTGTAGATTTCAGTTTGAATTTTACACGGATTGTTTTTATATGAGATGGAAGGTCGAATTTGCTGGAATATTGGAATCACTCTGAATTTTTTATTAAAAGAGCTCAATTTATGGTAAATGAGATTCAGTTCAGTTGAACCTAAATCTGAAGAATTCATTGATATTTTCAAACATAAGACAAAAAATTTGATCATTTCCAATTAATTTTTGAGTTGAAATGAATCTAATACATGAAATTTCAGTCCCCTTCACCTCTCCCATTCCACACACCAGAAAAAGTGGATTGAAAGTGGCATTTTTTTTCGAGTTGAAAAAAATGGGATGTTTTAAGATCATTTTCCTGAAAATAGCATTCCTTTTCTGAGATACTCAAATCTGAGGAAAATGACAATTTATTGTAGTTTATTTCAGGGTTGTACAAAATGTGTTTTTTTTTTTGTTTCAAACTCAATTTTATGTGTGTTGGAAATTCAGTGTTTGAAACATTTTATGTTTTTTTCTGAACCACTCTGGATGGATATAGAATTTTAAAATTTAATTTTGGTGTTATTTTTATTTTTTTAAAAATACGTTGGATTTTTACCCATGATTTGAGAGGTTTACCTACTGTTTTCTAGTTTTAGTTCCATTTCCTTCAATGAAATTTTAGTTGAAATGCATTAATTTTTCATTTAATTTACAAAAAATGACAAAAAAACAAACACAATCTGAAAAAAAAAGTTTAAAACAGAAATTTGTTGGAAATCCAATGATTTAAACACGTTTAAAACATGTTTTTTTCTTGACAACTCTGGTTTATTTTGGTCTCCTCCTTGTACTGTATTTCATTAATTTTCTAATTCAAATTCGAAAAAATGTTTCTTACTTCGTTTTTAAGGTTTTCGAGCAATCCGAGGCTTTTTTTTGACCTCCGAGATTGTCTGCGAATTGTCTTGAAACATTTTTTCAGTCATCCAAGATTGTTCTCGAACAGGTTGGAGGAAATATTTAACCCCATGGGATGTTCGTGGGCAGTCCGGAGCAGTTTTCGGTCATTTTCAAATCCCATGAGAATAATTTTCAATCTATCAATTTCAAAGGTGTCTGCCAGTTCTTTAATTCCTACTTTGTCCTGCTTTTTGTTTTTGCATCTCGATGTCCTGCTTTTTTGTCAAAAATCTCCTGCTTTTCTCTCCATATTTCAATCAAACTTTGAAATTTTCAATTTTTTCTCCTCATTTTTTCAGAATTTTGAAATTACTTTGTTTTATATTTTTTCTGTCGAAATTTTTTTTTCGCCTGATAACAAAATTTTGTAAAAAGGAACATTTTGCCTCACCCAAAAAAGTCGTGAAATGTGAAAAATGTCCTGCTAAAGTTCATCATTTTCCGCAATGAAATTTTATTCGACACCTTGCCAGTCTGATCAGGACTAGACTAAGGCATGATTCAAATAGACCCATAGTCTTTGATAAATTAAATGCAACACAAATTAAACCAATCTAACCTGGGTTATATTGGGCTATAATACGAACAGGCCAATCTAATCTAAGTTATAATGGTCTAATATTTAAATTATCCAATCTAACTGAAGTTAAATTGATCTGTTACTGAAATAGTTCTGGCCAGTGCTGCCAGATGGAAAATGGCGAAATCCCCACAACCATTTCCTCAAAATCCTGAAAAATCACCAATTTTTTAAAATTTAATTATGAGTTTGAAACGGTTTGACTTTGGTCACTAAAAGTCACTTTTTTCATCCTAAGGTCACTAAAAGTCACTTTTTTTCTCCCAAAGTCACTTTTTTTGCATTTTCAAGCAAACATTCAAATTTTTACGTAAAAATTGCTATTTTTCAAAATTCTTGAAGAAAAAAGTTGAAAGTTGATGACGATTTTTCAAAAAAAATTTGCCCTCGCTTCGCTCGGGCAGTATTTCAATAATTATATTTATAAATTTGAAAAAATTCTGTTTTTTAAAATCAATAAAATAATTGATTTTTGAGTCAATTCCCCATTTGACAGAATAAATCAGTAATTTTGACTAAAATCAAACAATTGAAATATCACAGATTTTCAAATAAATTCATTTCACTGATTCAAAAAGGCACAGTTTTACGAAAATTGACTGATTTAGATTTAGAGAGTAAATACCTACTTAGGTCATATTAATTGTTGGTCCAAAAATCTCGTCATTTTTCAATTTTTCTCTGCTCAAATCTGTATAATTAAATTAATTATGTATATCTGCCTCCTAAAGTGTCACTAAAAAAAATTAAATTTTTAGATTACCTAATTTTTAAATTGAATTTTGGCCCCCTCCCCACATTTTTTCTTGAATTCTCAGCCCTCTTTTTTTTAGCTATAGTGGTGGTGAAATAAAAAAACAGAACTTTTTACGATTTTCGGAACATTTTTGGAAAGTTTTCAACATTAGAATTCGGCAACAGGGCAACACTGTGTTACAAACCGTAATAAAATTATTATTTGTTTATAGTTTTGACGAAGGAATTTAATAAAATTATTCACGTCGTTTCAGTTTATCTTTAAAATGATTGCAGGACACTTCAAAAAAATTGTCCCCCCCCCCATCTAAAAAATTGAATTTTTGGTTACATTTTGCTCATTTTTTGATTACTTTTTGGTTATTTTTTGTTCGAAAAAAGTTACTAAAAGTTACTTAATTTTGATAGAATTTCGCTATGATACCTGGAGTGAAATTATTCACGCCGTTTCAGTTGATTTATCTTTGAAATGTTTGCAGAAAACTAGAAAAAAAATTTCCCCAAAAAAACTGTAAAAAAATTCCCTCGAAAAAATCGAATTTTTGGTCACTTTTTGCACAAAAAAAGTCACTAAAAGTCACTTTTTCTCTTCGAAATTTCGCTATGATGCCTGATTACATCTTAAAATTCTTATATTGTATTTTATATTGATAATATCCGAGCGACCTGCGTCATATGTATTGTTCTGATTTAATCATACATTCCAAAAATTGCATAAGGTTTCAAAAGTGAGGAATTTTAAAAATTGGACAATTTTCCAAAACATAGGCCAATTTCTCAAAGTTGGAGAATCTTCCACTATTTTTATGAGTTTTCAAAAGTTCTACAGTTTCTTGCAAATTGTACTAAAATTTTAATATTTTCTCAAACATTGAAAAATTTCCCCAAAATTGGACTATTTTTTGAAAATTTAACGTTTTTTTTTCAATTTTTCAAACTGTTTTTGATGAGAAATTATGAAATTTGGTATTGTGAATGGAAATTGGAGCGAAAAATCACAAATTTTTTTGAAAATCACCAACCAATCACTACTGCGAAAATGAAAACAGGCAAAATCACCACTTTTGCTGACAAATCACCACATCTGGCAGCACTGGTTCTGGCCAACCAACCAATATGTCTGTGTCTGTTTTAAAAGCCCTTCCTTTTAAGGGATTTTTTTTGGGTGGGTGGGGGGGGGGGTGGTATCATTTTATCAGAATATGATTTTTTTGGAAATGAAAAAAGTAGTTCGAATTCCAATTTTTTTTTAATTCTGTACGAAGACGAACTAGATGTAGGTAATCGTTTTGCAATTTTTCGAAAATCAAAGAAGGGGAGGGTCACTAAAAAATTTAGGAACTTTTTCAAAAATGATTTTAGTATGGATGCTTTTACCCAAAAATAACATTGGCATCAATTTTTCACGAGTCCTTAAAAATACCTCTATCAATTTCTGTAGATGCTTCTCAGAAAACCTTGAAATTCTCCTTAAAAATGACTATTTTTGATTTTACAGAAGTATGTAAATTATGTGGTGTATAAACTTTTTTGTGTAAGAAATTGACTATCGTTTTTTGCTATCCAAATAATCTTATTTCATTATTGATTGATTTTTAAAATTTCCTGCGAGAATTTCGTTTTTTTTTTTCAATTTTTCACCGCAAGTAAGCCCAACTGTATTTCTTTGTTTAATCGAACATTCTTTAATTTAATATAATTTTTTATTCAATATTTCATATTTTCAATTACGATTCATTCGTGTTTTTTTTTTTACAGGTGTAACAAAGAGCAATTCGATTCTATTAAACGGAGGAGATGCATCGGAAACAGACGAAAGCGGAATCGAGCTCGGGGGTTCGGATATTTCAAATTTGGCGATGCAAGAAAACGATAATTCATCGACGCCCTACAACAACCGAAAAACTCCCCAAATAACCAACACTTTAGAAATCGACGTTAGCAGATCAATGCAAGTGAGCTCGGTATAAATGGTGAAAAAAAGGCCACGTTTACATCCGTTGGCTTTTCTTTGTTTTTCTTTTTGATTTCGAAAGACGACGTGTACGCAATCGCATACTTATCTCCAATTATCATCGTTTCGTTATTATTGTTATATCTTTATCGTTACAAATGTTGTATTTATTATGTTTTATTATAATTATAATTATAAGATTGTTGAAATGCGTACGTGTGTAAGACACCAAAGGAGAAAAAAAACAGCCGACGCGTTTCAACTAAAAAAAGCTCCGAAAGTTATTTTTAAATTAGTTGAAATTTTTCGCTTTATGTTTTCTCACACACTCACACGGACACTCGCATATTTTAAAACTTTTTTTTTTACTCCCGTCGTGTATTGTTTTTTCTTTTCTTTTTTTTAATGGTTCGATGATTATTATGATAAAGCAGTGACCGTATTTATTGGATTACCAATCCTACCCGAGGTCGATAATTTCCTCATTAATGTTCCTGCTTCTTGTTTTATTCTTGTTTGTATTCGTTATGTTTGTTTGTTTTTCTTCAATTTTGATTCTTCTCTCTCTGTTGTCTACTCGAATGCAACATGTCTAGTTCGTCCATTTGTATCGTAAATATGATTCGAACTTTGAACGTCCACACTTTAGAAACAACGTAGATCATAATTTATAATATTTTTCTATCCTATTTTTTAAAATTCAACTCCGATGTACGTAATGAAGCATTGAATTTTAGGAGTTAAGACCAATACGAGCTGAAATTTTTCGTTCGATTTAAAAAAGAAAACGAGACATGAAACGATCAAAGATTATGATATTATCAAAATGACCGAGTGAATTGTTTATTTTTTTAATTTTAAGCCCTTCGGGGTGGAATTAGTCTGACTATGAGGTTAATTAAACATTTTGGTGGTTGAATCGAAAACAGTGATTATTATTTTAGGATGAGCGAAAATTTTTAGTCTTAAATGTTCAAGGTGCAAGGGTATATGGCGTACCGGTGATATGTTACGGTATTTTGTAAATCATAGTATTATGTACTTTTAATATTTTATTCTTTCGTTTCTCTGTTTCTCTTTTTTTTTTTTCATTACCTATAATTTGATTACGTGTGTAGTTGATCTTTTTCTTTGATGTGATGTAGGCCTACTTCAAACGTTATGTACTTATGTGTTTCTATTTGTATAATTTATTTGTTACCAATTTATAATTTCTGTTCTATTAAATATAATTTTTTTTCGTTGAAAATTTTTCCTTTTTATTTGAATGGAAGAAAAGTTGACAGAGGAAGAATAGGGAGAGGGGATTTCCACTGTTCGACTGATGGAATTTTATTTGATTGGAATTTATGATTTTTTCCAAGCAAGTGTTTGGATTAAAATGCGAATTTTCGAACATGAAAAATGATTTTGAAAATCGAAATTCCAAATTTAATTTCATCAATTTGTATGGTTCGCTGTCTTTTTTTCTGTTACAATAAAAAAAAATCACAGTTTTCATAAGGATCATTCCACGTCAGTTCATACGCAAAGTGGTGGGGGGAGGGGGAGGGGGGCTCGGCGATTTTTTTCATTTTTTTATGTGGGTAGATCTCGATGAGAGATGACGAATGCCGCAAACCGCAGCTCTCAAAGTCTTTTTGGAGGGCTGCCACGAGCATTTAAAGTTTTGAGGTAAAGATGGATATGGTAAATTTGGGGCGTGGATAACTCGAAAACCATGATGGGTTGAAAGTTGAAACTTTTTGTAATGTGTAGGGCCTTTAAAGAGCTTTCTGGAGATTTTTTGAAAATCAGTGTTGCCACTTTTTTTAACACGAAAAATTAGCTGTAAAAGTTGAAAAATGACATTTCCCTATGATGTCAATCGCCAAAAATTCTGAAAAAAATTTGTAAAGTACAACTTTACATGCTGATTAATATATTAAAAAATTGAGATGACGTTATTTCGTATTTTTGAGGAAAAAAATTCCAAAGATTGGAAGAAAATACAACTTTTTTTTTCAAAGGTCAAAATTGTGTAAATTGATTTTTTTTGTTAATTTTACACCATATTCAAAGAAAAAGTCGGTAAAAGCATTTTAACTCCATTCAACATTCGTTAATATGTGTGAAAATGCAGAGTTATTAAATGTTAACTTCAAAAGTTGAAAAAAAAATTTTGATTATAAACAAATTTTTGGGGCTTAAATAATTTTTGAATTGACTGACTCTGTCACAAAAAACTCATTAACTCAACTTTAACTCAAGTTAGAAAGCTGTTCTTATTGCTTGAACGCGTAATTTTTCAAAAAAAAAATCGAAATATAGGTATGCGATTATACGACATTTTCAATGTTTTTGACTTTTTGTAACCAATTTTTAGGGGGTCCAAATTAGGCGCCCAACCTCAAGACTTTAAATGCATTCTGCGATGGAAATCCATTCCAGATTATTCGCAGCCCAAAAATTTCTTGGAAAAATCGTGAGATTATTTTTTGGGGATGAAATTTTATTCCAATGATCATCCTGGCCTCAAAAACTAGTACCTACTGCGATGAATTTAATCGCAGATATAATCGAATGTATTTTCGTTGTTTTTGGGCCGGGATGATCATTGGAATGGATTTCATCCTAAAAAATCATCTCACAAGCCACGAATAGTAAGCACTGAAACTCAAATCCGAAATTTTCAAGCCCCAATGCAAGCCTAAGACACGATTAATTTTTTAATTGAAAACACAAGACCCGAAAGCTTGAACCCGAAAAAAAAATCGTTCGGGACCTTACCCCTGTCTACGAGTCAATTTTTTCAAGACGAATGTACCATTTCTGATCAGTTATAAATAGCGATTTCATTATTTAATAATATAGACCTACTCGTGAAAATAATATCACCATTGGAATCGTCGTACCTCAAAACCTTTATATGCAGGAAACTGCTTGCGAAATTTTAGGGTAGGCAACCCAAACAACACGTATTCAATTGTACCGCATAGCGTCATCTATCGGCCAAAAAATAAAACTACTGTAGTTGCCATGGTGATGAAAGGTTCCCAAAGAGAGCGTTTCTTTAATAAAAAGGATGACTAGTTGAGCAGGTGGTGCACTCATCGGCGGCGTGACAGAGCGGGAGCGTAAGCAGGTGTTATGTTATTATGTGGTCCTGTGGATAGTGGAGTGTGTGCATCTCTTTCTCCGCTCTTGGTTGCTTGTGTGTTTTTTTTTCAATGTAACTTTTTTTTTGGTTTTTTTATATCGTGTTGAATTTTTTTTTCACTTCGCTACATTTTTTTGCGTGTTTAATTGTTTAGAAGATTTTTTCAATACAATTCAACTAATGTGAAATGTTGGTGTGTTTTAGAAGCTACTTCACCACTACTGGATCATAGCAGTTGTTTTACAAAATTATTCAGTTACCTGTAAGTAAGTATTTCACTACCTACTTATTTCTTTATTTTTAGTTTTTCCAAGTGTTTTTGGTGTTTGGTGCTTGATTTTCAATTGGACTTTGATTTTTAAATTGGCCTTTGAATTTTGAACCACCTTCTAATGTTTTAAAACTTTTTGGTCTTTGATTAATAATCACCCTATCCTTCGATTTTTGATCACTTTCCAATTTGTACTTAACTATCTATGAATTTTTAATCAGCCTTTAAACTTTACATACCATTCAGTTTTTAATCACCTCTGCATTCTTAATATATTTTGACGGGTCTCCCAGGCAACTGTGAAAACCGTGAAAACCGTGGAAAAATTTTCCCAAATTTCACAGGCAGTAGTAAAAATAGAAAAAAAACCTTTTTGGGCATTCACAGGCACTTGTTAAAAATGTGAAAACCGTGGGAATATTTTTCCGGGTCTCAAGAGCAACCGCGAAAACCGTGGAAATATGTTTCCGGGTCTCACGAGCAACTGTAAAAACCGTGAAAATATTTTGACGGGTCTCACCGGTAACTGTAAAAACTGTGGAACTAATTTTTCCGGGTCTCACGGGCAGCAGTATAAATAGTAAAAAAAACTTTCAGGCATTCACAGGCACTTTTTGAAACTGTGAAAACCGTGGAAAAAAATTGTCTTGCTTTCACATGCACTCGTGAAAACCGTGGAAATTTTTTTCCCGGTCTCACGGGCTCCTGTAAAAACCGTGACATAATTTTTCCGGGTCTCACGGGCAACTGTAGAAACCGTGAAAATATTTTTCCCTTTCTCTAGGGCACCTGTAAAAACCGTGACATAATTTTTCCGAGTCGCACGGGCAACCGTAGAAACCGTGACAATATTCTTCTGGGTCTCACAGGCAACCGTAAAAACCGTGGAAATATTTTGACCGGTCTCACGAGCAAACGTAAAAACCGTGGAAATAATTTTTCCGGGTCTCACGGGCAACCGTGAAAACCGCGAAAAAAAATTCTCCGGCTTTTACGGGCAACCGTGAAAATATATTTGCGGGTCTCACGGGCACTCGTAAGAACCGTGAATGTATTTTTTCTGTCTCTCACGGGCACCTGTGAAAACCGTGGAAAAATTTTTTCCGGGTGTCACGAGCATTCGTAAAATCCGCGGAAAAAAGTTTCCTGTCTTCACAGGCACTCGTAAAAACCGTGAAAACTGTGATTTTCACGGGCAGTAGTAAAAATGGTGAAAAAAACTTTCAGGCATTCACAGGCACTCGCGAAACACGTGGAAATATTTTCCCGGTTCTCACGAGCAACTGTAAAAACTGTGAAAATATTTTTCCCGAGTCTCACGGGCACTTGTAAAAACCGTGAGAATTTTTTTTCGGCCTTCACGGGCAGTCGGGCACTTGTAAAAACTTTGGAAAAAAGTCTCCGGTCTTCACGAGCAACCGTGAAGACCGTGAAAATAATTTTTTCAGCCTTCGCGGGCTATCGTGAAAACCGTGGAAATATTTTTCTGGGTCTCACGGGCAACCGTAAGAAACCGTGAAAATAATTTTTCTGGTTCTCACAGGCACTCGTGAAAACCGTGAGAAAAATTTTTCTGGGTTCACGGGCACTCGTAAAAACTGTGAAAACTGTGCAAAAATTTTGTCCGGTTTTCACGGGCACTCGTAAAAACCCTGAAAAATTTTTTCCTGCCTTCGCGGGCACTCGTAAAAACGGAAAACCGTGGAAAAATTTTTCCGCCTTCACAAGCACTCGTAAAAGTCTTGAAAATTGTGGAAATATTTTTTCCGGCCTTCACGGGACACTCGTAAAAACCGTGGAAAAAGTTTCCCGACTTTCACGGGCACTTGTAAAAACTGTGAAAACTTTTTTCCGGCGTTCACAGGCACTCTTAAAAGGGTATGGACGGATAAGGGGTGAATTTGGCCCCCGGCGCTTTTGGGCTCCTAAACACCTCAAGTCGTGTATATTGACTAGAAATAATTTTTCACAAAATTTTGGACCCCTACCCCCCTCTCTTTCGGAGCTATGGCCATTTTATTGCATCATTTTCAAGAATTTTTAATTTCAACGGAAGTGAAGGAAATTTTCTGTTCTTTGGCACAAAGTTAGATCTGGTAGAGATGTATTCATGATAATTTTTTCAACAATTTTGGTGCACTCCTTCACGTTTTTTCGGTCATTTGAAGTTTTCAATCGTAAAAAATAATTTCAAAATTCACCTTTCTCACTGATTTTTAATGAAAAAAAAGTGAATTTCGAGACTTCGAGTAAAACGATCGCGAAAAACGTATTTTTCGGGGTATTTTGACCTGCTGAACACGAATATGGATTTGGTTTTTTCATTTCGTCATTTTCCCCTAAAACGTCCTCATTTTCCAGTTTGAATCGGGTCTCTCGAGCAAGAAAATTATTATACACAATAATTAATGTCATATTTGTGTTCTACGACCCAAAATTAGTCGGAAACTAAAATATTTCCGTTTCAAATTTTACTATTAATAGTATTAGGATTAGGAAGTTGGAAATTTAAATGGGAGAATTTCAACTCTAGGACTACCATAAAATCAACGTACTAAAAAAGTGGCAAAAATGAAACCCTATCTGAAAAACTCTCAACTCTAATACGTCTTAGCAGATGGATTTCGGCGAAGACGTTGAAATATGCATAAATCAGAGGAAAAGGGTGTGAATGGGGGCTTGGGGATGAAGAAAGAGGTAGTACACATGAGAAAATAGCGAAATGAAAAAACCAAATCCATATTCGTGTTCAGCAGGTCAAAATACCCCGAAAAATACGTTTTTCGCGATCGTTTTACTCGAAGTCTCGAAATTCACTTTTTTTTCATTAAAAATCAGTGAGAAAGGTGAATTTTGAAATTTTAATCAAAACTATTACGAAAAGGGTGTTTACCGGGGTATTTTGACCTGCTGAACACGAATTTGAAATTGTTTTCCTTATTTGGTTATTTCTTTCTGTATAAAACGCTCAAAATTTGAAAAATCTGCTAAAATTACATCATTTCTGTACGGTTTTTCGCGATTTTCGGCCCTTAGTTCAAAGAAATCGCCAAAACCAAATACATAGTAAAATTCTACATAAAAAGACGCATTTTTTAGGAATTTTTCCAGGGTGGTCGCTCTTCGCTTATATGGTATTTTTTACGATTGAAAACTTCAAATGACCGAAAAAACGTGAAGGAGTGCACCAAAATTGTTGAAAAAATTATCATGAATACACCTCTACCAGATCTAACTTTGTGCCAAAGAACAGAAAATTTCCTTCACTTCCGTTGAAATTAAAAATTCTTGAAAATGATGCAATAAAATGGCCATAGCTCCGAAAGAGAGGGCGGTAGGGGTCTAAAATTTTGTGAAAAATTATTTCTAGTCAATATACACGACTTGAGGTGTTTAGGAGCCCAAAATCGCCAGGGGCCAAATTCACCCCTTATCCGTCCATACCCTTTGTAGAAAAAATTTTTCCTGCTTCACGGGCACTCGTGAAAACCGTGGAAAAGATTTTCTGTCCTTCACGGGCACTCTTAAAAACTATGAAAACCGTGGCAATTTTTTTTTCACGGGCACATTATAGGGTAGGTCACCTCTATCTGTAAGGGTCACCCAAACAACACGCACGAAGCCAATAATTCAATGTTACCAAGTAGCGTCATCTAACTGTCGAAAAATAAAACTACTGTAGTTGCCATGGTGATATAAAGTTCCCAAAGAGCGCGTTTCTTTGATAAAAGGATGACTAGTTGCGCAGGTGGCGCACTCATTGGGGGCGTGACAGAGCGGGAGTGTAAGCAGGTGTTATTATTTAGTATAGCTGTGGACAGTGAAGAGTTCGCATCTGTTTCTCCGCTCTCAGCTACTTGTGTTTTTTTTTCTCAATGTTACCTTTGTTTTGGTTTTTTTATTTCGTGTTGAATTTTTTTTCTTCACTTCGCTACATTTTTTTGCGTGTTTATTGGTTTAGAAGATTTTTTCAATACTGTTCAACTAGGTAATATGAAATATTGGTGTGTTTTGGAAGCTACTTCTCCATTACTGGATCATACTTAGCAGTTATTTTACAGAATTATCCAGTCACCTGTTAGTATGTATATTTTCACTACTGATTTCTTTATTTTTAGTTTTTCTAAATGGTGTTGGTGTATGGTGCTCGATTTTCAATTAGACTTTGATTTTTAAATCAGCCTTTGAATTTTGAACGACCTTCTGTTCTAATGTTTTAAAACTTTTATTTGACGTTTGATTATTAATTGCCCTATCCTTTGATTTTTGATTACCTTCCAATTTGTATCTACTTAATTATCTATGAATTTTCAATTACCCTTTAAATTTTACATATCATTCGTTTTTTAAATCACCCATTCATTCTTAATTAGCATTTAATTTTTCAAGTGACTTAATTTTTAAAAATATTAATTAGGTATTTACTATTTGAGTTTTTAATCAGTTTTTTATTTTTTTTAATTGACCTTTGACTTTAGCCTTTTAATTTTCAATAGTTTTTTCAATTACCGGTATCCTACCATTCGATTCCTAATTAATTTTTGGATTTTTAAATCAACTTTTTTGATTGCCCTGCCTTCTAGTTTTTAATTACTCGTTGATTTTTCTCAATTAGCCTTTCATTTTTGAAATTTTTATTTTTAAATGATTTTCGATTACCTTTTCAAATTAGCCTCTGATTTTTCAAACAACTTTTGATTTTTAATTATCCTTTAATTTTTTTATTTTTACTTTAAATTGGATTTTTAATTCTTAATGTAGCATTCAATTTTTAATCAGATAAAGTAAGTACCTCGTACCTACTTTGAAATTTTCAATTCCATTTTTGTGGTTACCTACTACTCATTTGGATGATTTTTTTATTTCAATTTTTGCTCTCGTTTCATTCATACAATTATAGTTTTACCCTCCTTTTTTCCATTTTGCTCTCCTAGTTTTCCTCGAATGGTGTATTCGCTTTTAAATTTTGGCCTTTTTTCGCAAAAGTTGCATTTTTATTACCGAAAAAAAGACCATAACTCGACAACAAAGGCTCGGCGACAAAAACGGTCACCGGATTCGAAATCAGTGACCTCGAATTAGTCGAAAACGACACAAATCTCGAAATTTTTGAAAACATCAAAATCCAAAAAAATCAGTTCATGGTTTTTTTCGAAAATTGATGATTTTCAAAAAATTCGAGATTTGTGTCGTTTTCGACTAATTCGAGGTCACTGATTTCGAATCCGGTGACCGTTTTTGTCGCCGAGCCTTTGTTGTCGAGTTATGGCCTTTTTTTCGGTAATAAAAATGCAACTTTTGCGAAAAAAGGCCAAAATTTAAAAGTGAATACACCATTCGATTCGTCTCGACGAGAGGATTCCGAAAATTGCATTTTCGTCGATTTTAATCAAAGTTATGGTGATTTTTCAGTAAAAAAAATGCAACTTTTGCGAAAAAAGGCCAATACTGACTTATTTCCCACAGTTATTTTATGATTTTGCTCCCCTTTTCATAATTTTACTCCCCTTTGTTTCTGTTCTGCTCCCCTTTTTTCTGTTTTGCTCCCCTATTTTTCGTTTTGCTCTTCAAATTTTTCGTTTTGCTCCCCTTTTTTTTGTTTTTCTCCTCTTTTTTCGTTTTACTCGCCTAATTTTTCGATTTTCTTCCCAAATTTTTCGTTTTGCTCCTCTTTTTATAGTTTTACCCTCCTTTTTTCCATTTTGCTCTCCTAGTTTTCCTCGAATGGTGTATTCGCTTTTAAATTTTGGCCTTTTTTCGCAAAAGTTGCATTTTTATTACCGAAAAAAAGGCCATAACTCGACAACAAAGGCTCGGCGACCAAAATGGTCACCGGATTCGGAATCAGCGACCTCGAATTAGTCGAAAACGGCACAAATTTCGAATTTTTTGAAAACCATCAATTTTCGAAAAAAACCATGAACTATATATACTTAGACTTATGATTTTTTTGGATTTTGATGATTTTCAAAAATTTCGAGATTTGTGTCGTTTTCGACTAATTCGAGGTCGCTGATTCCGAATCCGGTGACCGTTTTGGTCGCCGAGCCTTTGTTGTCGAGTTATGGCCTTTTTTTCGGTAATAAAAATGCAACTTTTGCGAAAAAAGGCCAAAATCTAAAAGTGAATACACCATTCGATTCATCTCGACGAGAGGATTCCAAAAATGAGATAGTTTTTGCATTTTCGTCGATTTTAATCAAAGTTATGGTGATTTTTCAGTAAAAAAAAGGCAACTTTTGCGAAAAAAGGCCAGAGTTCACCAAAATTGAAGGAAAAAAATTTTCGATACGAAATTTTAAAAAGCCAAACCGATAAAAATTTTATACGCTTATACATACGTTTCTAAATCTTGATATTCATCCATATTTAAACGCGTCTACGTTGCAAAGATGTAAAAATCATTCTAAAAAAAAAGAAAACGCAATTTTCCCTGATTAAATTTCTCCATCTATTGTACATACTTTTGGCAAAAAATTTACCTGCGAGACTGGCAAACAGACAAATAATGTAACGGTCGGTAAGATATTCGCGACAAAAACTGCTGATGCAACATCCGAGCGAATACAGTCAGGGAGAGAAATGAAAAACTAGTTTTTCAAAATGGAATGCCAGATCACACATTTACCTATGATCAGATTTATCTGACTAACCGGTCGGTTAATTTATGTAAACAGCTCGTAAAAACATACAATATAATGAAGTTATCGACAAACGAGAAAATTATAGTGTTAAATCCTTTTTTATCGGTGTCTCTCTCTGACATACCTATTCGGTGTTCTGAGTTCTGCTCTATGAAAAGTAGCCGCCTACCTCGAAAAATGCTTTTATTAGCTTGATCGATGTGCGTACAGGCGACAGAAAATTCCACAGTTTGTAAATTGTAATCTTAAAAAAGAGTTTTTTTTAATGTGCCTCCATTTATATTATAGGATTAAGTATATGGGCTTGATGGAAAAGTGACATTTGAAATTTCATCCGTAGAATTAATCCAGCCAGAAATTAATTTTTAAAATGTTTTTGGTCGATAAATTATTTATAGAGACGACTTCGTTAATTCTTTGATTGTGATTTCGAAAGTGATCTCGAACAAGTTGCTCGCACTCAACACAGACATTTCAAATAGGTATAATAAACGAGATGATTGATTAAAAGTACATTCATCGTATACAAAATTATCCCCAAAGAAGCAACTTCAATGACTTTTGGAAAAAAAGTGGTCAAAAAAACGACCACTTTCTTTTGAATTTCGAGGTTTTCCAAGGTCCTTAATCACAATTATTGTGATAAGAGTATACATACATGAAGCAACGAAGAGGGAGGAATTTATTAGGTACAACCGAAAATTGTATACCTACCCCTTTATTTGTAAATCAGTACAAATTATCGAAAATCACTGTAAAACAGTCAAAATTGCAGCACAAATCTGAGAAAAAAATTCATTGAAAGAAAACAGTGAAAAAATTGCAGGAAAATCCGTGAAATTCACTGAAAAGTCAGTAAAACATCTCAATTTCGCTGATTTTCCATGTGCTGCGATTCTGACTTTTTTCACTGATTCAAAAACAGAGGGTAGAATTTTTTTCAAAAACCACTGCTCATTTTTTACGAGATTTTTGAATGTCTCTTTTCCAGCTACAAAAACGACTCAAATTTAATTTCAAAATGTTTTCATTTTTCCTCTCCCTCCCATATGAAAATTAAAATGAATTTCACGCAAGCTCTTACAATCTCTTGGGCTTGCCCCGAGGGTGAAGTTTTGGTTGCTCGTTGCCGAGTTGCCGTCTATGTAGAAACACACTAATACAGCAGAATAATGAAAAAAATAAAAAATAAGACCTGAATCTCGAAAATTATGGTACAGGCAAAAATGAGAAATACGATTTTTTTTTGAAATTTTTTGGTGATATTTTCCTGTATTACTACATTAAATTCATAAATGTTCACTATTACAATATTAACACGACATTTTCAACGCCCGTCCGTCGGTCTGTTCACTGATAATTTCATTTCGGAGTCAAAGTGGAGAATTCCACCAATGGCTCTAGGAGGCAACTGTGATTTTTTTCACAAAACTGCCAGTCAGTCGATAGAGAGTGCCAAGAACTACCAAAATCCACTCATAACTCCTTATCACCAAAATCGGAGAATAGGGACATGGCAAAACATGGCGGCGGCTCTGTTTACATGCTGTTATCGTTCTGGAGGTAAAATTGGCCAACTCATATCACAGTTCGTAACATTTCTGATCATCGCCAATCAGAATGGAGAATTTTACCTCCAGAACGATAACAAAAAAATAGAGAGAGCCCCGCCATGTTTTGCCATGTCCCTATTCCATGTTTCATTCTAGCATACACATATAAACGTGAAAGTAGAATTGTTGAAAAAGCAAAATTTTATTTTTTTTGTACAGAAAGTTCAATTGAAATAATAAGTGAAATTACATTAGGTATAGAAAGATATAGGTATAGGTAAATTTTAAAAACCTTATGCATCATATGTACAGAAAAATATGCTTTTTAAACAAAATAAAAATATTCTTTACTTATACTCATAGCAGCTTTCAGCTCGGAAATAAGAGATATTATTTTGAAGGTCGGCCCTTATGCAAAGAACTAGTAGTTAACTACTAAAAAAAAAAACTACTAGTAAACTACTAGTTTTTTCGGAAAGTAGTTTTACTAGTGAAACCAAACTACTAGTTCTACTACTAGTTTACTATTAGTTTACTACTACTAGTTTGGTTTCACTAGTAAAACTACTAGCCGAAAAAACTAGTAGGCCTAGTTCTTTCCCTAGTATTTCTTCTCACAGTAAGTATTACCATTATTCTTACTTCCTTACTTACCTGGTGTTCTTGGTTTAGAGGAGCACGCCACCATGCTGGGTTGAAGACATTACACTAAAAGTAGTATTTAAACATGAACTTGGGAAATTTTTTTTCTTCAATTTTAATCAAATTGCATTTTTTTTTGATTTTCTTGTTTATTATAATTTTATAAAATTTTCGGGGACATTTAGCAAATTTTTATCCCACCCCTTGGGGGCTGGAGCCACAAAAATTCAAAATTTAAGAAAAAAGGGTAGCAAAAACCTGCAAAAATTGAAATTTTGCAAATTTTTCGAGTGATATGCCTAAATTTATGTTTTCGAGGGTGTAGAATACGAATTTGACAATATTTTTTGGTTAGGGGTTAAGGGTTGGGGGTGAAAAGGAGGTAAAGGAGGGGGCGAGCCCTACAAAAATTGCAATTTTGCAATTTTTTCGAGTAATATGTGAAAATTTATGTTTTCGAGGGCATAGAATACGAATTTGACAATATTTTTTGTTTAGGGATTAAGGGTTGGGGTGAAAAGGAGGTAAAGGAGGGGGTGAGGCTTAGAAAAAATTGAGATTTTGCAATTTTTTTCGAGTAATATGTCAAAATTTATGTTTTTGAGGGTGTAGAATACGAATTTGACAATATTTTTTGCTTAGAGATTAAGGGTTGGGGTGAAAAGGAGGTAAAGAAGGGGCAGGGGGTGAAACCTATAGAAAACTGAGTTTTGTAATTTTTGAGTGTAATATGTCGAAATCTACGTTTTCGAGGGCGTAGAATACAAATTTGACAATATTTTTTTCTTAAGGATGAAGGGTTAAGGAAAAAAGAGGAAAGGTTGGAGGGGATAATACAAAATTTGAATTTTGTAAATTTTTCGAGTAATATCATTCATAATCTATGTTTTCGAGGGCGTAGAATGCGGATTGGGAATGTTTTTATGGCTTTGAAATGAATAGTTTGGGTGAGAGATGGGTAAGACCTTGAAAATTTTGAATTAAGTATGTGATTTTTCAGAGTACCTAATATTTTTTGACTTTATGTTTTTGTGGTCGTGGAATACAAATTTAGTAATAATTTTCTCTTAGAGATGAAGGGCTGAGGTGAGCAGAGAGAAAAACCTGCAAAATTTTGAGTTTTGAAATTTTTTTGAATAATATATCGAAATCCATGTTTTCAAGAGCATAGAATGCGAATTTAGCATTTTTTTGGAATGAAGGGTGGCCAGAGAGGTAGGGATACAAGGGTAATTTGAAAAATTCGATTTTCGCTACTCTTCAGAGAAAAAATATATTGAAATTGATGTAAATTCGATAATAGTTTTTTCTGAGAGATGACGGGTTAGGGTGGAGAGGGAATATGAAATTACGGTTCTGACTGTGTAGGGCGGGGGGGGGGGGGTCACTAGCGTGACCCATGATACATTTTTTAAATATGTAAAATTATGACATCGAATGTTCAGAATGTGGCAACGTTTTCCGTTCCTTCCATCACTGGTAACATTAATATGTAGTTTTTTGAAAAAACTAGTAGTAGTTTGGAAAAAACCAGCAGTAGTTTGGAAAAAACTAGTAGTAGTTTGGAAAAAATAGTAGTAGTTTGGAAAAAACTAGTAGTTTTTCGAAAAACTACTACCTAGTTTCACTACTAATTTTTTGAAAAACTACTAATCCGCCAAAAAAATTCTCCAAAAAAGAAGTAGTCCCCCCGCCCTGTAGGGGTAGAAATGCAAGATATTTTTTGTTACCTTATGATGGCGAGTTAGCATAACTTATCTACGAATAATACCTATCTAGTTTCAATTTTTGTTCATCATAAGTATTTTGGTAATAAAAAGTTCTGATATCATGGTGAAATCCGCCCTAAAAAAACATTCTCCCACTTCTGGGAAACAAAGTGAAATTTTTTTTAATAGTAAAATGTTACGATATCATGGCAAAATCCGCCCTGAAAAATATCCTCCCCCTCCCACATGAAAAAATTTTGATGATAAAATGTTTTGATATAATAGTATAATCTGTCCAGAGTGAAGCAACAAATTGAGCAATCTACATTCATCAGACACTGCACAAAAAAATTTCCATCAATTCCAAAACTTTTAAAATTTTTTTTAAAAATTCTGGGGCGGACAGAGCTTTTAGATTGAGGTTAGATTGCTAAGATTAAGTATGTAAGAGCTCTGTCCGCCCCAGAATTTTTTAAAATTTTTTTAAAAGTTTTTGAATTGATGGAAATTTTTGTTATTTGTGAAAAAAAAAGATGAGGATTTTTTTAAGGATTTTTGACCAGGTGCATTTTAGTCGTTATGAAGAGTTTTCGATACTTTTGGTGTTTTGGTTGGCAACACTCTCCCCTACACACATTGGTAAAAAATGCCGAAAATTACAAAATTATCATTAAAAAAGTCTCAAACTTACATAAAATGTTTAATTTTTCAAAATTTCTTTGAGCACACGCTGATTTTCAAGTGATTTTAATCAAAATTTAATAAAACGTGTATAATACGGTATTATACGCGTATCATACAGCTGTATTATACGTAAATAAAATACCTTACATCTCTGTATCTGGGTAACTCATTAGCCAACCAGATAAGTAGGTGGCGCAATAACCTACCATTACAGCACCTTTAAATGTAGGTAATTAAAAATTTGGAATTGAGCAATGAGTCAGGTAGCTACTAGCAGGGATGCGAGAACGATGAAATTTTGGTTCCGTTCTCGTTCTTGTTCTTCATAAGTCGTTCCCGTTCTCGTTCTCGTTCTTCAATAATATTTAATATCGGTCCGTTCTCGTTCTTGTTCTTCAAAACTTGTTCTCGTTCTCGTTCTCGTTCTTCAAATTTTTCGTTCTTTTTTGTTCTTGGTTCTTTATTTTTCTCAAAACTCAAAAATATTGGCATTTTTCAAGCAAAAAATTGAAAAAAATGCAAAATCATCGTTCTTGTTCTCGTTCTTGTTCTTCACTTATCGTTCTCGTTCTCGTTCTCGTTCTTTTAATGTTTTCAACATTGTTCTCATTCTCGTTCTCGTTCTCAAAATTTTTGGTTCTTTTTGGTTCTTTGTTCTTTGTTCTCGTTCGTTCTCGCATCCCTGGCTACTAGCTACGTACGAGTATTGCAATTAATCATTGAACAAATTGGATGATTGAAACTTGAAAGTAGATAGGTATAGTACCTATATTTCAGCTATTTGATGAGGTACGTAAAAAATTGAGGTAGCTACATACGAGTACACAATGATAGTTTCATGATGTATTCTACTGAAATTTAAATAATATTGGATCAAGGTAGCTACGTATACGAGTAAGTATTGCAATTCATTATGGAACAAATTGGATGATTGTAAGTACATATATTTCAACTATTCAATGAAGTATAATCATTGTGTACTGGTATGTAGCTACCTCAACTTATACTTCATAAAATAGCTGAAATATACTATCAATCACCCAATTCGTTTGATAGGTAATTAGGTAATTGCAGTACTTGTACGTAGCTACCATAACATAATAAAATTAAAATCAGAAGGGTGAAGCTGGTGAACTTCTCATTTATTTTCACTGTTATCACACAGCTATTATCATTAATCAGATAAAATCGATATATCGATATCTCGATATATACAAAATTTATTTGTTGATATTTTCGTTCATCTCAATGTTGTGTTGCAACTTTATGATGAGTGAAATTAACACAAATTTTCTATAAGGATAACAAGCTTTAGAAAGCTATAAATGATTTGAGATTTTAGACATGCATAGTTTATACATGTCTTCAATCGCTTTTGCTATTGCCGAAGCTCAACGAATAACAGTTATTTATTATTCGGAGCTTCAACTTGGTCAGTTTTCACATTTTTTAGAAACTTTATGCTTCTATAAAAAGCTCAAAAAAAGTTCAAATTTCCTGAAATTTGCGACAGTGTATGCATTTTCACGCAAGGAACACGCTTTTGGGGTTAATTTTCCGTTTTTCAAAATTTTGGTGCTCCAAATGGGGGGGGGGGTGAAGGGTCAATTTTCAAAATTTTCAAAATTTGGCTCCGTCAATATCTCCGCATGGATGAATAATACCCATCCCCAAAATTTCAAAGATATTGACCCGACCAATTTTGCCCAACTTTTGGAAAACTAAGTACCAAAACAACCAACTATGAACAAAAACCAAAGTCCATATCCCCTCAAATATTTTATGTATCAATTTTATTTTAGATTTAAAAGAAAGGACTTGAAAAATAAATAAATTTTGCCGTTGAAATTTTTCAAATTTAATCATTCATTTTCGAAAAAAACGGTTAGAAAATTCAAAAATATCACGGAAACTGTGCTCGAATTACTCAGAGAATACTAAGTGTCACGCAGTTCCGATGTTTTCATTTACGTTTTTGACATTGTAGGGCGGGGGCGGGGTGGGTCACTAGCGTGACCCTAGATTTTACTACTAGTTTTTCGAAAAGACTACTAGTTCTTGGTATAAGGGTTTTAACTTATCAATATGTGTAGATGTTTTCACATGTACCATAAATTACATTATTTGAATAAACTAATTTGTCAAAAATTTGTTTGTTGACAAGTCTTATAAAACTGGTAATATTTGGTTTTGATAAAAACCACTACCTAGTCTTTTTGAAAAAATAGTATTCTGTTAAAAAAAAACTACTAGTTGCTTTGAAAAAGTAGTAGTATTTTTGAAAAAACTAGGTAGGTACTCGTTATTTTTAAAGAACTACTAGTCGCTATGAAAAACTGATATTACTGATACTGATATTATATTTTGTGAATGTTACACTTTCAAATTACAATAAATTTAAATTTACTGGGACCACATGCCGAGGCGAGCGGGTCCCAGGAGCATACGAGTACTAAAGTAGTAATAGAGACGTTTTAAGAAAACTAGTAGTAGTTTTAAGAAAACTAGTAGTAGTTTTAAGAAAACTAGTAGTAGTTTTAAGAAAACTAGTAGTAGTTTTAAGAAAACTAGTAGTAGTTTTAAGAAAACTAGTAGTAGTTTTAAGAAAACTAGTAGTAGTTTTAAGAAAACTAGTAGTAGTTTTAAGAAAACTAGTAGTAGTTTTAAGAAAACTAGTAGTAATTTTAAAAAAACTAGTAGTAATTTTAAAAAAACTAGTAGTAATTTTAAAAAAACTAGTAGTAATTTTAAAAAAACTAGTAGTTTTTTTTGAAAACACTACTAGTTCACTACTAGTTTTTTTTTTAAAACTACTAGTTGCTTTAAAAAACTAGTAGTTCTTTTTAAAAAACTACTAGGTAGTTTCTTTGAAAATACTACTAGTTTACTACTAGTTTTTTGAAAAAACTACTAGTTTACTACTAGTTCTTTGCATAAGGGCATAAGGGCGGTAGTGAAGTAAAAAGGATTGATGTTGGAATTTTAAAATTTTTAATAAAAGTAGATTTGTAAAAATGATTTTTTTGTCAAAAAAAAGTTTTTTTTAGTAGGTAATGATAAAATTTGAATTCCGAACAGTTTCTAATTTACTTACTCAGACTTATTTTCAGGGTAGGTATAACTCTGAGTCATTCAATTCGTAAATATTCACATCTTTCTTCACCTGAGCACGCATTTCTTCTATATCAAAAGGTATTTTAATTTTTGGTTGAGTGGGGGGAATGCTCAAGTCGCGGAAATATTGAATGGTAGGCGGAATCCAGGTGTCCCGAGTGTTATATACTACGGTTACTCCAGGAAATTTCCATAAGCAATTGTAAAACATGCGTCCATAATATCCACCGAAATTTGTAATGTTCGACTTATATGGAAGTATGGAATCTTTTCTGTTGCGACGATGAAACTTATTTGCCCAAAAAAGAGATGATAAAAGCTGCTGGACAAGAAAAGGAAAAGGCGATCCAGTTTCTTCGATATTAATTTGTACCCAATATTTCCAGTTAAGTAAATCAAGATTATTCAAACGATCATCTGAACTTTTCAAGAGAGAGTCGAAAAATACGATGAATTTTTCACATTTATTTGGTGTTAACCCTGACTGAGTTGTCGGCATCTTTTTTTTGCCATCGCGAATGATAACTTGAGCTTCAGTTGGTTTTAGAGTTGTAGTAACACTACTAATGGACTTAAAACTACATCTGTCTCTATTCTCCATTTCCATATTGAAAGCTTTGAGTATTCTATCGACAATTTTTTGTGGATTCTCACTATTATCAAATGTTGAGATTGACTTCGCAAAATCTTCATTTTCGGTCCAGAAATCGTCATCAAATTTTGAAGAAACCATGAATTTTTTTTCGACGTAGGGAATGTAAGACCTGTAAAAGTCTGAACAATCTGAGTCAATCAAATAATTCTGGACATAATACTGTAATGAGGAGTATTGCGGAGATATCGTATGGTCGACATAATACTTCAGTGAGGAGTATTTTTCAGGCCAAGACTGTTCCGAACCACAGGTATTGTCACAGATTAATAACGTAAATATTAACAAACCTTCGCGTAACATTTTGATCGAATATACGTTTAGTGTATACAGAATCCCAAACAAACGTCAAATGAACAGTACCCGAATTATTTCACAATGAAATAGATATTTCAAGAGAATTTATCAATCGAATCAAATAAAGTTTATCTTTGGTTCACCTTGAATAAATTGAAAAAAAAATTAAAATGGGAATAGTGTAACGTACCTGCATTAGGGTGGATCAAAAAAAAAACATTATCTTGGATTTTGACCAAATTTGGTGAAGTGGTTTACTTTGAGTGGGAGACTTCACAAAAAATTTTTGAGCCCCCAAGGGGCAAGGGGAGGGTAGCAGGAGGTGCTCAAAGTGCACCTCCTTTTGAAAAAAACGCTGTTTTTTGCGTTTTTTAGCCAATCAAAATTGTGTGAGAAGCCTTAGTAAGACTTAAAAGATGCGATTTGAGTTTCTACATCTCCCTAAACCATCGCCATCCTTCTCCGATCAAAACTCTGACTGCTACCAGGGTGTTGAAAAGTTGCAGATTGGAATATTTCAATAATATGAAATTATCACTAAGCTGGAATGATTTTTTTTTTCATCGTGTAAGTGAACAGAAAATTTTTTCAACCACTAAAATTGAATTTTGAACAAAAAAATTGAAAAATTTTGTACACCAGTGCAGCCAACAGCAAATCATAAAATTCCAAAATACAGAATTTATATAGACTTTGAATTGATTATTTTTTCGCCTGAAAATATATATTTTTTTTCAATCCCTGAAAGTATATTTCGAATTTTTTTTTCAAAAATTTTGTATGTCAGTGCAGCCAGTTACAAATCGTGGCACGCTACACTATGGAGTTTACGTTGACTTCAAATTAATTTTTTTATCGTTTGAAAAATACACAATAATTTTATTTTCAATCATTAGAAATTTAAATTTCAAAATTTTTCTTTGAACATTTTGTACGTCAATGCAGCCAATTGCTAATTGTGATATTCTGATATTATGAACTCGAATCCATTATTTTTTCGTCAAGTGATTGGACCAATTTTTTCTCCCAATCAATAGAAATACGTTTCGAATTTGAAGACATCGGAACATCACAATTAGCAACTGGCTGCACTGACGTACACAAAATTATTGTGTATTTTTCAAACGATAAAAAAAATTAATTTGAGGCCAACGTAAACTCCATAGTGTAGCATGCCACGAGTTGTAACTGGCTGCACTGACATACAAAATTTTTGAAAAAAAAAATTCGAAATGTACTTTCAGTGATTGAAAAAAAACATATTATTTTCAGGCGAAAAAATAATCAATTCAAAGTCGATATAAATTCTGTATTTTGGAATTTCATGATTTGCTGTTGGCTGCACTGGTGTACAAAATTTTTCAATTTTTTTGTTCAAAATTCAATTTTAGTGGTTGAAAAAAATTTTTGTTCACTTACTCGATGAAAAAAAAAATCATTCCAGCTTAGTGATAATTTCATATTGGTTATTGAAATATTCCAATCTGCAACTTTTCAACACCCTGGTAGCAGTCAGAGTTTTGATCGGAGAAGGATGGCGATGGTTTAGGGAGATGTAGAAACTCAAATCGCATCTTTTAAGTCTTACTAAGGCTTCTCACACAATAAAAAAACGCAAAAAACAGCGTTTTTTTCAAAAAGAGGTGCACTTTGAGCACCTCCTGCTACCCTCCCCTTGCCCCTTGGGGGCTCAAAATTTTTTTGTGAAGTCTCCCACTCAAAGTAAACCACCTCACCAAATTTGGTCAAAATCCAAGATATGTTTTTTTTTTCGATCCACCCTACTACATATCCACCACTACATCTCTTTTTCATGCTGTTATCAAGCGATAGTTATTAAATCTTGCCAGTACTTATGAAAAAATTAATAAAAATTTACATTGATGATGAAACAGAAGTCTATGTTCCGTCATTTTTTTCAATAATAACGTAAATGGTACCACAGTAGAGATAATATGTAGAATGTAATGAAATTTAACATCCAAAACTAATGAAATGTAATAATAATGATGCGGAAAAAAAATCAAAGGCGGTTTTTCACAGATAACGGACGAAATGTATTCCAGATAAAACTTTACCATTCATAAAGATGAAGGAACCTCAACTGATCACATTTTTGACCTCTTCAATTTGTTTCATGACGCCTACTCTGGCCATAAAATTAGAAATGCTATGAAAATTGAATTGGGAAAAATCTAGAAGCATTCTCGGAGTCTCAATTAGCAAAGTTGATTAGATTTTGGTCCAATACACATTTTTTGGTGTTAGGGGCATCAATTTTATTATTTTTTTCTTGACAAACTTCTATCACTTTTCACTTCAGAATTTTAAAAAATTTTGTAGCATACTTATGGATAAATGACACTTAGGTATCTAGAAGGGTAAAATTCCATTGTAGTCAAGATTGGCAAATCATTACCTATGTAGGTATTGATTGCGGATTTTAAATTTTGAAGTGAAAATTATTTTAAAATTTTTAAACGTTTACTTAATCAAAACGAGTGTATTTTTTTGTTTTCCACAAAAACATCTAAAAATTGACGAATTTGAAAGATTTATTTTACTGAAAAATTACTTTTTTCTGAAAGTAATATTCGTCATTTTAATAATAATTTAAAAAAACACGAACCACTAAGAAAAAATATTAAAGTAAATAAATTTTGGTTCGTGCGTTTATAAACTTTAGGTAGTTCATTTGTCCATATTAACAGAAAAGTCAGTTACCTTACGCTTTAAAAATCAATAATTTTTCTCTGATCTTTCAGCAAACATTTGCATAGTATTTTCTCTGGAAAATTAGGAATTTGCTGAGAAATAATTGAAATAAATGATTTTTGACAGAAAGATTGGTGAAAAATTATTAGATGAAAAAGAGAGATTTCGTCAAAGATTGATTCTTTCGAATACTGATCGACCGAAAGGAGGGCGGATTCTTTTTTGGAAAAATCATGTTTGAAAAGCAAAAAAAAAGTACTTTTTTGAAATTTTCATGAAGAAAATTTTTTCTAGACTTGCTTAAGGAGGGAGCTCGAGCCTCCTAAGCACTTCCCTACAGGTGCACCTATGATTCGAATTACTTTAAGATTTCAACTTGCAATTTTTTTACATTTTTTTCGACCGAAATGAAATTTTCCTTCAATTTTTCTGACCCGAAAAGCCAAATTTTCAAAAAAGGTCATCAGTCATCACTGAGGCACAATTTTTTATTTGAACGAAATTTTTTCAGCAAATTTATAAAGGTATAAAGAAACAGGTGGTGCTTCCTTTAGTCCTCCCGTATGATCTACCCCCAGTCGAAGTATCACAAAAATAAATATTGTTAAAAACTGCTTCAGAGATTCTTTGAAAAATCGGCTGAAAACGATATTTCAAAAAATAAATATTCAACATGTACCTATAAATAAGTACTTATATGTATTATGGCTGCAAAGACGTTTGTTAACGTAAATTCAATAGAAATGAATACAAAGATAGTATGTCCCAAAAAACAAGATTATTTTTCAAACATTAAAGTGAATACACCATTCGATTCGCCTCGACGAGAGGATTCCGAAAATGAGGTAGTTTTTGCATTTTCGTCGATTTTAATCAAAGTTATGGTGATTTTTCAGTAAAAAAAAGGCAACTTTTGCGAAAAAAGGCCAAAATTTAGAAGTAAATATACCATTCGATTCGTCTCGACGAGAGGATTCCGAAAATGGGATAGATATTGCATTTTCGTCGATTTTAGTCAAAGTTATGGCTTTTTTTTTCAGTAAAAAGATGCAACTTCTGCGAAAAAAGAACATATCTGACTTTTCCTCACAGATATTTTATGATTTTATGAACAATTTGATGATAGATCATCCAAAAACTCATATTCTGACTTTTCCCCCACAATTTTTTTGTGATTTTTGGACATTTATATCATAAAACATCCAAAAAATTCAACTATGACTTTTTCACCACTGTTTTTTTTGTGATTTTGCTCCCCTTTTTATAGTTTTACTCCCCTTTGCTTCTGTTTTGCTCCCCTTTTTTTCGTATTGCTCCCCTGTTTTTCGTTTTGCTCCCCAAATTTTTCGTTTTGCTCCCCTTTGCTTATGTTTTGCTCCCCTTTTTTCCGTACTGCTCCCCCATTTTTCGTTTTGCTCCCCAAATTTTTCGTTTTGCTCCCCTTTTTTATAGTTTTACTCCCCTTTGCTTCTGTTTTGCTCCCCTTTGTTTCTGTTTTGCTCCCCTATTTTTCGATTTGCTCCCCAAAATTTTTCGATTTGCTCCCCTTTTTATGATTTTTTTGCAGAAAAAAATGCAACTTTTGCGAAAAAAGGCCAAAATTTAAAAGTAAATATACCATTCGATTCGTCTCGACGAGAGGATTCCGAAAATGTACTCGTTTTTGCATTTTCGTCGATTTTAATCAAAGTTATGGTGATTTTTCAGTAAAAAAAAGGCAACTTTCGCGAAAAAAATGCAACTTTTGCGAAAAAAGGTCAAAATATAAAAGTGAATACGCCATTCGATTCGTCTCGACGAGAGGATTACGAAAATGTACTCGTTTTTGCATTTTCGTCGATTTTAATCAAAGTTATGGTGATTTTTCAGTAAAAAAAAGGCAACTTTCGCGAAAAAAATGCAACTTTTGCGAAAAAAGGTCAAAATATAAAAGTGAATACACCATTCGATTCGTCTCGACGAGAGGATTACGAAAATGTACTCGTTTTTGCATTTTCGTCGATTTTAATCAAAGTTATGGTGATTTTTCAGTAAAAAAAAGGCAACTTTCGCGAAAAAAATGCAACTTTTGCGAAAAAAGGCCAAAATTTAAAAGTGAATACACCATTCGATTCGTCTCGACGAGAGGATTCCAAAAATGAGATAGTTTTTGCATTTTCGTTGATTTTAATCAAAGTTATGGTGATTTTTCAGTAAAAAAAAGGCAACTTTCGCGAAAAAAGGCCAGAGTTCACCAAAATTGAAGGAAAAAAATTTTCGATACGAAATTTTAAAAAGCCAAACCGATAAAAATTTTATACGCTTATACATACGTTTCTAAATCTTGATATTCATCCATACATATTTAAACGCGTCTACGTTGCAAAGATGTAAAAATCATTCTAAAAAAAAAAGAAAACGCAATTTTCCCTGATATGATTAAATTTCTCCATCTATTGTACATACTTTTGGCAAAAAATTTACCTGCGAGACTAGCGAGACTGGCAAACAGACAAATAATGTAACGGTCGGTAAGATATTCGCGACAAAAACTGCTGATGCAACATCCGAGCGAATACAGTCAGGGAGAGAAATGAAAAACTAGTTTTTCAAAATGGAATGCCAGATCACACATTTACCTATGATCAGATTTATCTGACTAACCGGTCGGTTAATTTATGGAAACAGCTCGTAAAAACATACAATATAATGAAGTTATCGACAAACGAGAAAATTATAGTGTTAAATCCTTTTTTATCGGTGTCTCTCTCTGACATACCTATTCGGTGTTCTGAGTTCTGCTCTATGAAAAGTAGCCGCCTACCTCGAAAAATGCTTTTATTAGCTTGATCGATGTGCGTACAGGCGACAGAAAATTCCACAGTTTGTAAATTGTAATCATAAAAAAGAGTTTTTTTTTAATGTGCCTCCATTTATATTATAGGATTAAGTATATGGGCTTGATGGAAAAGTGACATTTGAAATTTCATCCGTAGAATTAATCCAGCCAGAAATTAATTTTTAAAATGTTTTTGGTCGATAAATTATTTATAGAGACGACTTCGTTAATTCTTTGATTGTGATTTCGAAAGTGATCTCGAACAAGTTGCTCGCACTCAACACAGACATTTCAAATAGGTATAATAAACGAGATGATTGATTAAAAGTACATTCATCGTATACAAAATTATCCCCAAAGAAGCAACTTCAATGACTTTTGGAAAAAAAGTGGTCAAAAAAACGACCACTTTCTTTTGAATTTCGAGGTTTTCCAAGGTCCTTAATCACAATTATTGTGATAAGAGTATACATACATGAAGCAACGAAGAGGGAGGAATTTTTTCGTGTGAAATACATACATTAGGTACAACCGAAAATTGTATACCTACCCCTTTATTTGTAAATCAGTACAAATTATCAAAAATCACTGTAAAACAGTCAAAATTGCAGCACAAATCTGAGAAAAAAATTCATTGAAAGAAAACAGTGAAAAAATTGCAGGAAAATCCGTGAAATTCACTGAAAAGTCAGTAAAACATCTCAATTTCGCTGATTTTCCATGTGCTGCGATTCTGACTTTTTTCCGAGACTTTTTTCACTGATTCAAAAACAGAGGG
The DNA here is from genome assembly GCA_033439095.1 of Pseudococcus viburni. Lineage (NCBI taxonomy): Eukaryota > Metazoa > Arthropoda > Insecta > Hemiptera > Pseudococcidae > Pseudococcus > Pseudococcus viburni. Next base: position 7,108 of record JAVBJF010000681.1, on the reverse strand, counting down.
TAGAATTTTTTTCAAAAACCACTGCTCATTTTTTACGAGATTTTTGAATGTCTCTTTTCCAGCTACAAAAACGACTCAAATTTAATTTCAAAATGTTTTCATTTTTCCTCTCCCTCCCATATGAAAATTAAAATGAATTTCACGCAAGCTCTTACAATCTCTTGGGCTTGCCCCGAGGGTGAAGTTTTGGTTGCTAGTTGCCGAGTTGCCGTCTATGTAGAAACACACTAATACTGCAGAATAATGAAAAAAATAAAAAATAAGACCTGAATCTCGAAAATTATGGTACAGGCAAAAATGAGAAATACGATTTTTTTTTGAAAGGCCCATTCCGGATAAGCATGGTAAATCCGCCCCGGAGTATCGCCAAGTCGACTCTTTGGTGATTTATAGGTACCCCCAGGCAATTTTATTTCCAAAGTTTTGGACCTCAATTCTGAGTAGTTCGTGAGTAATGACTCAAAATCAAAAAATCATTTTAAATTTTTATCTCAGGATTGACTTGACCGATTCTTTTCAAACTTGGATATAGTATAGCTCTATGCAAGGTCTTTTCTGAAAAAAATCAACAACACCCCCTCCATTTTTCCCCTCCAAAAATTTGAGTCAATATTTTGAGGCCTTCCTTACCCATGAAAGGTGTTGAGCACACTTTTCAAAACATTATTTTTTTATGCACTGTTCACCCTAGAATAACATATAATTTTTTCAAATTTTTATCTCTCCTGCGCCATGGTCAAATTTGACCAAAACCAACCTTACCTCAGCACAATTTGGGTCCATTTGGTATTTCGCCGCTATAGATGGTCACTTTTATGTATTGTATATTTTCAGCTTGAAATAAAAAAGTTTGCTGTTTTTAAGCATGCCCGCCTCTAACATCCATTTTGAGGTCAGTGTGCACCCCCCCTTCCTCCCCAATTTTGAGAACAAAGCCAAAATATCAATATGGGTATGGTTTCCATATAAATTAAGCATGCTGAGTACGAAAATGAGGTCGAATTCTTATTTTGAGCTTTTATAAACATCCCACCATCAATGCACTAGTATTTAGGCTGGTTTTGAAATTTTAAACAATGGGTGTAATTTAGATAACAAATGATGACTGCAATATGGGGGAGGGGTGACGAATCATTCTCAACCTATTAGCAAGCTCGTAATAATATTTAGCATTTTTTGAATTGTTACATACTCTATTCAGTACACAAACAGACTAAATATAAGGGGTACCCCTTATATTTAGTCTGTTTGTTTTTTTTGTATTAAAATTGCTTTTTGCATTTCGATTCAATTTCTACTCTCTTCATCATAATTTATTCACTAAAGCTCAAAATAAGAATTCGACCTCATTTTCGTACTCAGCATGCTTGATTTATATGGAAACCATACCCATATTGATATTTTGGCTTTGTTCTCAAAATTGGGGAGGAAGGGGGGTGCACACTGACCTCAAAATGGATGTTAGAGGCGGGCATGCTTAAAAACAGCAAACTTTTTTATTTCAAGCTGAAAATATGCAATACATAAAAGTGACCGCATCTATAGCGGCGAAATACCAAATGGACCCAAATTGTGCTGAGGTAAGGTTGGTTTTGGTCAAATTTGACCATGGCGCAGGAGAGATAAAAATTTGAAAAAATTATATGTTATTCTAGGGTGAACAGTGCATAAAAAAATAATGTTTTGAAAAGTGTGTTCAACACCTTTCATGGGTAAGGAAGGCCTCAAAATATTGACTCAAATTTTTGGAGGGGAAAAATGGAGGGGGGTGTTGTTGATTTTTTTCAGAAAAGACCTTGCATAGAGCTATACTATACCCAAGTTTGAAAAGAATCGGTCAAGTCAATCCTGAGATAAAAATTTAAAATGATTTTTTGATTTTGAGTCATTACTCACGAACTACTCAGAATTGAGGTCCAAAACTTTGGAAATAAAATTGCCTGGGGGTACCTATAAATCACCAAAGAGTCGACTTGGCGATACTCCGGGGCGGATTTACCATGCTTATCCGGAATGGGCCTTTTTTGGTGATATTTTCCTGTATTACTACATTAAATTCATAAATGTTCACTATTACAATATTAACACGACATTTTCAACGCCCGTCCGTCGGTCTGTTCACTGATAATTTCATTTCGGAGTCAAAGTGGAGAATTCCACCTATGGCTCTAGGAGGCAACTGTGATTTTTTTCACAAAACTGCCAGTCAGTCGATAGAGAGTGCCAAGAACTACCAAAATCCACTCATAACTCCTTATCACCAAAATCGGAGAATTCCATGTTTCATTCTAGCATACACACATAAACGTGAAAGTAGAATTGTTGAAAAAGCAAAATTTTATTTTTTTTGTACAGAAAGTTCAATTGAAATAATAAGTGAAATTACATTAGGTATAGAAAGATATAGGTATAGGTAAATTTTAAAAACCTTATGCATCATATGTACAGAAAAATATGCTATTTAAACAAAATAAAAATATTCTTTACTTATACTCATAGCAGCTTTCAGCTCGGAAATAAGAGATATTATTTTGAAGGTCGGTAGTGAAGTAAAAAGGATTGATGTTGGAATTTTAAAATTTTTAATAAAAGTATATTTGTAAAAATGATTTTTTTGTCAAAAAAAAGGTTTTTTTAGTAGGTAATGATAAAATTTGAATTCCGAACAGTTTCTAATTTACTTACTCAGACTTATTTTCAGAGTAGGTATAACTGTGAGTCATTCAATTCGTAAATATTCACATATTTCTTCACCTGAGCACGCATTTCTTCTATATCAAAAGGTATTTTAATTTTTGGTTGAGTGGGGGGAATGCTCAAGTCGCGGAAATATTGAATGGTAGGCGGAATCCAGGTGTCCCGAGTGTTATATGCTACGGTTACTCCAGGAAATTTCCATAAGCAATTATAAAACATGCGTCCATAATATCGACCGAAATTTGTAATGTTCGACTTATATGGAAGTATGGAATCTTTTCTGTTGCGACGATGAAACTTATTTGCCCAAAAAAGAGATGATAAAAGCTGCTGGACAAGAAAAGGAAAAGGCGATCCAGTTTCTTCGATATTACTTTGTACCCAATATTTCCAGTTAATTAAATCAAGATTATTCAAACGATCATCTGAACTTTTCAAGAGAGAGTCGAAAAATACGATGAATTTTTCACATTTATTTGGTGTTAACCCTGACTGAGTTGTCGGCATCTTTTTTTCGCCATCGCAAATGATAACTTGAGCTTCAGTTGGTTTTAGAGTTGTAGTAACACTACTAATGGACTTAAAACTACATCTGTCTCTATTCTCCATTTCCATATTGAAAGCTTTGAGTATTCTATCGACAATTTTTTGTGGATTCTCACTATTATCAAATGTTGAGATTGACTTCGCAAAATCTTCATTTTCGGTCCAGAAATCGTCATCAAATTTTGAAGAAACCATGAATTTTTTTTCGACGTAGGGAATGTAAGACCTGTAAAAGTCTGAACAATCTGAGTCAATCAAATAATTCTGGACATAATACTGTAATGAGGAGTATTGCGGAGATATCGTATGGTCGACATAATACTTCAGTGAGGAGTATTTTTCAGGCCAAGACTGTTCCGAACCACAGGTATTGTCACAGATTAATAACGTAAATATTAACAAACCTTCGCGTAACATTTTGATCGAATATACGTTTAGTGTATACAGAATCCCGAACAAACGTCAAATGAACAGTACCCTAATAGCATTTGAGATGCGTTTTTTTAAAAAAAACGCATGCGTTTCTGCCATACCGACGTGAAACACTTTTTTGCGCATCACGCATCCTTTAGATTCACCAACTTATGCGTTTCTGCTTGCGTTTCGCATGCAGAACGGTAGCATTACGCATCCATGTCAGACGTATGCGTAACGCTAGCGTTTCGCATGCCGAAATGTGTGAACTGGTGCAACAAAGGATGCGTGATGCGCAAAAAAGTGTTTCACGTAGGTGTGGCAGAAACGCATCTCAAGATTGCCAGCATTCAGCATGCTGAACGCATACTTGATACATACTCACAGAATGAGGTGCGTTTAACATACTGAGTGCTGTGTATTTAAATACTTACTTCAAGGTTTAGAGGAGTGCGCCATCACATCGGGTTGTAAAATTGGTATCAAAGGTAACATATCAGTGTGAAGCAAGAAATTTTTTTTTTCTCAATTTTGATTAGATAGAGGATTTTTTTGCATTTTTAATATATTACTATCAAAACAAAATTTTAGGACACCAATTTTGAGCCCCAAATTGGGTTGATCATTGAATATTTTCAAAGAATGGACATGTGACCTATGAAAGTGGGGTAGAATTTCGCCAGAAATTCAAAAATATCATCCAATTTTTTTTATCAGTTTTTGAGAATTTTGAGTCTCAAATTGAGTCAATTTTTGATCAATTTTTAAAAAATTGACATGTGGCCTATGAAAATGGGGTAGAATTTCGCTAGAAATTCAAAAATATCATCCAAATTTTTTTTGATGAACTTTTGAGAATTTTGAACCTCAAATTGACCCCAGTTTTGATTAATTTTAAAAAAATTGGCATGTGACCTATAAAAAAGGGAGAGAATTTTGCCAAAGTTTTAAAATGCAATCCAAAACTTTTTTAAACAACTTTCAAGTTTGAGTAGGTAATTTTAAACACAAAATATTTTATTGGAATGCGAAAAAATGCACTATCTCAACTTTTCAAAAAAAAAATATGAAATTCAAATCAATTACATTCAGTTTGAAAAAATGGGTTTAATTTCATTCAGAAAATTATTCGATTTTCATTTATGGGTTATCTATTAAATTTTAATCCATACCGTCCATATACTGATATAGTCTAGGCAAATAAGAGAAAAAATGTACCAAACCCCCCAAAAATTAAAGCCTGATTTTTTTTTCGCGTTTTACGATCGTAATGGTCCACTACACAATATATTAAATTGGACACCCCACAACCCTCCGCTACCCACAGGGGAGGGGTAAATGTCCACTGAAAATCGGTTTTTCGTGAATATCTCCTCAAATAAGCCTCAAAACTGAAAAATAGTTATGAACAATCTTGTTCTACGTATAATTTCCTATCGGAGGTTTTTTTTTCTTTTTCAAAAACACTCACTTCCTTGACCAAAAATTAAGGGTAAAAAACATCTATTTTTCAACAATTTACAGCATTTTTGAAAAAAATCGAAACTTCTGTGAATATTTCCTCAAAAAAGCCTCCAAATGGAAAAATGGTTATGAACAATCATGTTCTACGTATAATTTTCCATCTGACAGGTTCGTTTTTTTTTTCGAAAACACCAGTTTTTTTGCCCAAAATTTAAGGGTAAAAAAAATATATTTTCCCAATATTTACAGTATTTTTGGAAATTATGGAAATACGAAGCTAAAATTACCCAAAATGAGTATTTTTTTATACATGCTGGTAGGGTATTCCGAAAAAAGTCACCGCAAAAATTTCAACCCCTACCGTTAATTATAACGGAGGCTATGATTTTTTAAATGCAGTATTCAATAACCTCCCTTATAATTAACAGTAGGGGTTGAAATTTTTGCGGTGACTTTTTTCGGAATACCCTACCAGCATGTATAAAAAAATACTCATTTTGGGTAATTTTAGCTTCGTATTTCCATAATTTCCAAAAATACTGTAAATATTGGGAAAATATATTTTTTTTACCCTTAAATTTTGGGCAAAAAAACGGGTGTTTTCGAAAAAAAAAAACGAACCTGTCTGATGGAAAATTACACGTAGAACATGATTGTTCATAACCATTTTTCCATTTGGAGGCTTTTTTGAGGAACTATTCACAGAAGTTTCGATTTTTTTCAAAAATGCTGTAAATTGTTGAAAAATAGATGTTTTTTACCCTTAATTTTTGGTCAAGGAAGTGAGTGTTTTTGAAAAAGAAAAAACCAATCCGATAGGAAATTACACGTAGAACAAGATTGTTCATAACTATTTTTCAGTTTTGAGGCTTATTTGAGGAGATATTCACGAAAAACCGATTTTCAGTGAACATTTACCCCTCCCCTGAGGGTAGCGGAGGGTTGTGGGGGTGTCCATTTTAATATGTTGTGTAGTGGACCATTAGAAACGTAAAACTCGAAAAAAAAAATCAGGCTTCAATTTTTGGGGGTCAACTCCTAAAATGTCTGGACTAATAAGTTTATTTAAAAATCGACTAAATCAAAGGCTCAGAATTCTCAAAAGTTGCTCAAAAAGAGTTTTGGGTGATATTTTTGAATTTCTGGCAAAATTCTACCCCACTTTGATAAGTTACATGCCAATTTTTTTAAATTGATCAAAAATTGACTCAATATGAGGCTCAAAATTCTCAAAAGTTGATCAAAAAAAATCGCACACCTTACGTCAGCGTAAGCGCAACCTTTACTGGTATGCGTTAATACACATGCTGAAAAGCTTGCGTTTTTTAGTACTTGCGTTCCGCATCTCAAAAACTGCATACGTTCCGTAAACGAAAACGCACCTTAAAACGCAAACATTTTTTTCAATTCCCTACTTGCTGCCTGATGTAGGTAAGCAGCATGCGTTTCGCCTACCGAATCGCATTGCTGATCAGCATGCGGATCAGTATACTGATTTACGATGCAGAAACGCAAGGCGTTTCAGCATGTGCAGAACAGCATAACTGAAACGTTTGCGTTCAGCAAGTTAATCAACAACTTGAATTTTTTGTACTTCAGTTTTTCATTTTGGTATACTGAAACGCATGCTGTACGCATACTTCATACACCTTGCGTATTTGGATACCGCAATCAGCATGCGTAAACGCATCTCAAATGCTATTAGGGTGAGATTATTAACCGCTAATAACAACTTGCCGTTTTAGATTTTCTAAAAGGTGATTTAAAATCGTGTCTGTCTAGAAATACCTAATTGAAATCTGATATGAATTCATGAGATCTGAAATTTTGTTATAAAAACTATGAGTAGTTAGGATGAGTGAAAGGCCCCAGGAGTACTTTGGAATGATATAATAGGTTCCATGTGGATAGGTACCTACTAGGTACTACTCCCAAGATACATTATTCCTCCAAGTTTCAAACCCCAAATATGAGTAAGTACAATCTA
>JAVBJF010000680.1:0-91533 GCA_033439095.1 Pseudococcus viburni | reverse complement strand
AACAGCATTACTTGAATTAAGAAAATTTTGGAGAATTTTTCTGTTTTTTTGGCCTAAATTGAATAAAAATTTGAAAAAAATAGAAGAAAATTTTAAAAATTGATAATTTGACTTGAAAAATACGTATTTTTTGCTCGTTTTTCGAGAGTGGTGGTATGGGAAGTTGTAAAACATCAATATAGATGGTAAACCACCCGTAGAGTTCGAAAATCGTAATAAAAATTCATTTGGAAGGTCGACAGGATGTGCAAAGTTGAAAAAAAATGTGATTTTTAGGTAGTTTTGAGGGAAAATGCGAAAACACGAGTCGAGAGATCTCAAATTTCAGGTACGTCTCTCTCTCGGATTTTGAAAGTAAAGACATTTCTGAACTCAGCTGGATTCAGATGTATGGAAATGACACCAAAAAAAGGCCGATAGCCCAATTTCGAAAAAAGAGGGACAGACCCCCCCTCCCTCAAACCTCCCCTCACCCCTTCTATGGGGTTTGGCGATTGCCATCCGGACTCAAAAAAATCTTTAATGATGTCCTTGTTCACCATACCAAATTTCACGCCTCTATCATCATTTTTGCCGTTTACTTGCAATCTGCCACTGGACCATTCAAAATCAAAGAAAGTGAGGGCGACTTGATCAATTCATGTACGGTGTAGGTGTATGTAGCAAAAAACTGAAGTCCAAAATTATCAAAAAATCAGGAACTGACCCTTTTAAAGAATAATTCAACTCAAAAAATTACAACTTTTTTCCAACGAAATACTCATGTAGGTCATGTACATCAACCGATTTGAATTTAAAAACGAATAACGAAAACAAGAACACAAAAATTTCATATTCGAATGTCATAAGTAAGATAATGGAGCGGAATTTTTATTGAAAGTTTGGCAACGTGATGCCAAGAAACAGACACGGAGCTAGATATTAGCCAAAGCAATCGAAAAACTAAGAACGAAAACATTCAAAAATTTCAATAATTTCATAATTGGAAAATGAAAATTCATTTATTTAAGGGCATAGCTCGCATACCTTTCTGCGTACTCCAGCGCCTGCTAATTTACATTACGCTTATGGGAGTTTATAAAATATTTAAAATTTTCAAAAACTTGACAAGTTGACATTCTATCGAATTTTTTTCACGTTAAATTTCTTTTAAAAAATTTCCAATCCAAATTTTTTCAAAATTTTTCATTCTAAAAATTTTAGAGCTATAATTCAAGACAAAACTCAAAAACTGCAAAAATTGAACTTTTGAGAAAAAATTTCGAGCAAAAAAGTTAGAGAAAAGATTAATTTTGAGAAAAAATTTCTGGACTTGAAAAAATTTTAGACCTGAATAAAAAAGTGCGAGGAAGAAATTTCAGAGCTGATAAATAATTTTACTCTGCATAGATGAAAAAATTTCAGAGTTACTTTCAGTTCAGCTACCTTCTCATCCCTGTCTCAAAGAGAAAATTTACACTTTTTTTCAAAAATTGACTGATGTTTTCGTAAAGAGTATAGCCGGTTAAGTATAGGGTTTTGGCCTTGGAAACCGATTTTGACCGTTCCTACCCTAAAATGTTCCCCTAATCTGGCAATTAAGTTTGACACCATTTTTGGACCCCAAGCTCAAGTATTTTGGGGGGGAGGGGCTAAAATGTGTGTTTTTATTCATAATTTTTTCATTTTTCGCCAAATGCAAATAAAAATTTCGCGTTTTTTTAGATAGCTTCTAGAAGGTTAAGAGAACCCAAAAAAAAATTTTTCGAAATTTTTGGGCACTTTTCCCTCAAGTTATGCCTTTTTCAAAATTTTGAACCCCCCTTTTGGGATGAAGGGTCAAAGGGGCAATGGAATTTTTTTCCTCAAAAGAAGTGTTGTTTACCCATAAGTATACCATAAAAATTACGAAAATTTTGAACATGTGGAACATTGTCAAAAAAAATAAAAACTAACCCCCCGCGTGGTGAAATACTCAAAATTCACGTAAATAAATACCTCTAGCACAAGTAATTGGGAAACTATAGTTACCAATGTCGATCATCACGAAAATATTTCATTTTGAGGACCACAGAACATTGTGAAAAAGGGCCCACACCATTGGCCTCCCTTACCCCTCCCCTTCCCCCACCCCTGTGGTCGTTGTGATAAATAAAGTAATAACCGATATTGGTGTCGTTTTCATATGAATCAGACCTTCTGAAAACGATTTTGAAGTCCAATTCCCATTTGAACTACCACGACAACCCCCCTCCCCCCAATCGTCAAATTAGTATACCCAAGTATACATTACATAAGCGCTATTCCATGCTAAAACAGACCAAAAGTGAAGTCGGGTCTTCCGATTTCGCTCAGATTTTTTTTATGAATTTCTCTTGGTGGTCTATTCACGAAACCACAATTATTTTTTTTCTAACCCTCAAAGGGGCTGGGAGGTGGTCTTCATAATTTTCATGCAATTGTGATTTTTCGCCAAACTACCCAACTTTGAAGGCTTATATCTTGAAATAGGATGTACTTTGGGGAAAACCGTATGCGGGGCCTGAAAGAGAATTGAAAGTAGATTCAAAAGTGATAATCACATTTTGGAAAGCTCAAAGTTGAACTTTGGTGGCAAAAGCTCAACTTTCATGATATGCACAAAATATGAAAACTACCATTTAAAAATCTGAAAAAATTACAGTGAGTAGCCCTTTTTACCCTTTTTTCAACCGAGAAATTTTCAAGATGGGATCTCCAGACCCCTGGGGGTACAGAGGTCCACAATTTTGACCGAAATTCAAAAAAATCGATAAAGTCGAGTAACACATCGATGACTACTAATTCGAAGGCGCTGAGTTCGAATATGTACTCATTTTTTTCATCCGACCCCTCTGAACCCCCTCGGTAGGGCCAAAATTTGAAAAAAGGAAAAATAACGTGCGACCAGTCGTTTGTTAGGTTTTTGAGGGCGCTGAGTTCGAATATACCGACTACTTCCCCTCAAATTCGTATTTTTTCATTACGTTAAAGCGCGAGGAATGGGGTCAAATCAAAAAGTAAGTTGACATTCGAATTCTATACGCACTCAAATTAGTGAGAATCGATATGCCACACGCCATTTTAATATCTTAACCCACTTTGGGGGTCAGGATGGCACTCAGGGGTCAAATCCAAAAAATAATCAAATATTCAGACCCGACTTCACTTTTGGTCTGTTTTAGCACGGAATAGCCCTTATGTAATGTATACTTGGGTATACCAATTTGACGATTAGGGGGGGTGTTGTGGTGGTGGTTCAAATGGGAATTGGACTTCAAAATCGTTTTCAGAAGGTCTGATTCATATGAAAACGACACCAATATCGGTTATTACTTTATTTATCACAACGACCACAGGGATGGGGGAAGGGGAGGGGTAAGGGAGGCCAATGGTGTGGGCCCTTTTTCACAATGTTCTGTGGTCCTCAAAATGAAATATTTTCGTGATGATCGACATTGGTAACTATAGTTTCCCAATTACTTGTGCTGGAGGTATTTATTTACGTGAATTTTGAGTATTTCACCACGCGGGGGGTTAGTTTTTATTTTTTTGACAATGTTCCACATGTTCAAAATTTTCAAAATTTTTATGGTATACTTATGGGTAAACAACACTTCTTTTGAGGAAAAAAATTCCATTGCCCCTTTGACCCTTCATCCCAAAAGGGGGGTTCAAAATTTTGAAAAGGGCATAACTTGGGGGGAAAGTGCCCAAAAATTTCGAAAAAATTTTTTTTGGGTTCTCTTAACCTTCTAGAAGCTATCTAAAAAAACGCGAAATTTTTATTTGCATTTGGCGAAAAATGAAAAAATTATGAATAAAAACACACATTTTAGCCCCTCCCCCCCCCCAAAATACTTGAGCTTGGGGTCCAAAAATGGTGTCAAACTTAATTGCCAGATTAGGGGAACATTTTAGGGTAGGAACGGTCAAAATCGGTTTCCAAGGCCAAAACCCTATACTTAACCGGCTATACTCTTTATTAATACCTACAACTGTATCACTTTGAACAACGCTACATGGCCAATGAAGGGGTATAAAATAGTTCAAAATTGAATATAAACTAATGTACATCTTTTCGAAGAACCCGAAGAAATAATCAGATTATATTCTTGGGGATCAGCAAACAAACGAATGCGAGGAGGGATTTTTTTATAATTTGACAATACCATATCACGAAACTGAGCAACACTTTGCCAGAGGAGACGCTCAAATCCGCAAAAATATGAGGTTGTGAAGTCGTTCGAACTTAACGATTCTTTTTTCCTGTTTACATTTTTAGCTTTCGATTCTTTTGTGATTGATAAAACAATCTTATCCTCCGATTTTTTTCGCTTTTTTTTTTTTTTTTTTAGCAATGACTCAATTATTTTTTTCGTTTTTATTGATAAGGTTTCGAATTTTTTCATTTTTTTTTTTTACTAAAAAAATGAAAAAGTTTGAAATTTTATCTATATACCTAAACTAAAAAATGACTGAGTCATAGGTAAAAAAAATGAAAAAAATCGAAAACTTATTATTTAATAAAAATTAAAAATTGACTTGACTGAGTCATAGCCTCATCGGTAAAAAAAAATGAAAAAATTCAAAAACTTATTAATAAAAACGAAAAAATTGACTGAGTCATCAGTAAAAAAAAAAATGAAAAATAATCGAAAACTTATTAATAAAAATTAAAAATTGACTGAGTCATTCAGTAAAGAAAAAAAAGGGAAAAATTCGAAAACTTATTAATAAAAACGAAAAAATGACTGAGTCAACCTAGTCAATTTCTAATTTTTATTATCAAGTTTTCGATTTTTTTTTATCGATGACTCAGTCATTTTTTCGTTTTTATTAATAAGTTTTCGAATTTATCTATTTTTTTTTTACCAATGACACAGTCATTTTTTAGTTTTTAGGAATAAGAAAGATGTTACAGGATGGCAGCAGTTATCGTGTATACAATATTAGATGAAGAACGAACCACTCAAAACGATGCATTATTTATGAAAATGTAAAAACCAACATTTCAATTTCAATCTTTCTCACACCGCCAATAGGAAAAATGCATCTCAGGAGAAAATTTTACAAAAAATATAATTAAATCGACCCATGCACCCGAAATTGAAAACAACTGAATCTCAAAAGAGCGTGCAAATTCGATAAATCTTAAATAGTGGGCCAGTTTTAGTCAGAAAGGCAGTCAATGATGTCAAAAAGATTTTATGAAAGCAAAATACAAATAACGTTAGGTAAAAATTTGTTCAGAAAAACTCGATAATTATTTTGAAAGAAAGTACAGATTTTTTCAATAATTTTTTTTCGCGCCAAGGCACTAATTTTTCAGATGATCCGAATCCAATAAATAAACGTTCGTGACTTCCGAAAAAAAAATTCGATTCATTCTATTACCAAGAAAATGGTCTGATTTCCCGCCAAAACCAATTTTCATGGGATTTAGTCGTTTAGTAAATTAAAATATCGAAATAAAATAAATAATGAAACACAAGAGGTACACATCTTGAATTCCATCTTATGAAAGTTTCTTCACTACGGTATTGGTATTACTTTTAGATATCGTTCTATCTAGAACGAAGTCGTTCGCTTCAGGTTATTTCTCGGAATTATGATTATTTACGTTTCACCAATCGGAATCCGAATTGGTGAATTTAATTTTTAGACTCGCGAAATTTACAGGGCTATATTCAGTTTTGAACTTTCGAATAAATTCAAATTCTGCGCTCTCCTTCAGCAAATTTTTCACAGTTGATTTTCTATCAAGTCTGACAAGGGAGCTACCCGAAGTCGGACACGCGGAATGAAAAAATTTTTTCACAGACTTGTAGAGCATCACCAAATATTTCCATAGCCAAAATTTCAGCCCCTAAAGTTGATATGAGGGGGAGCTATGGGGGTTTGAATTTCGAAAAATCGCCTAATACACCGAAAAATTACAAAAATCTAAATACATATGTAACTCGCGTTCTTTTGGCGTTTAGGAGATGGATTTTATACCAGGAAGGCCATCTGAAGATGGGATAGTCACCTAGATTCGAGTTTAACATCGGGGGGATGGGGGGATTTTCACTCATACCTTTTATGCGTGATGTAGAAAAATTGTAACAGCGACCAATGTACGAGTGAAAATCCCCCCCACCCCTGATGTTACACGCGAACCTATGCGACTATCCCGTCTTCAGATGGCCTATACCGAGGGCAGTTCGTGGTTAAAAATCCATCTCCTAAACACCATAAGAACACAAGTTTTTTACATTTTTGTAATTTTTCGGTGTATTAGGCGATTTTTCGAAATTCAAACCCCCATAGCTCCCTCCCATATCAACTTTAGGGGCTGAAATTTTGGCTATGGAAATATTTGGTGATGCTCTACAAGTCAGTGAAAAAAATTTTTCATTCCGCGTGTCCGACTTCGGGTAGCTCCCTTGTGAGTAAATTTTATCCATGGAATGGATAAAATAAATCTTAAATAGTGGGCCAGTTATAGTCAGAAAGGTAGTCAACGATATCCAAACGATTTCAGGAAAGCAAAAAACGAATAACGTTAGGTAAAATTTTTTTGGAAAAACTCAATAATTATGCATTTTGAAAAAAAATTACAGATTTTTTCATTCACTTTTTTTCGTGGCAATTTTCCAGCTGACCCGAATCCAATAAATATTAAACGTTCGTGATTTTCCAAAAATTTCTCGGTTCATTCTATTACCCAAAAAATGGTCAACCAAAATACGTCAATTTTTCTACACTTTTGAAAAATTCCGACCGTAAACTAAACTGAATAAAATTGGCACAATTGGTGTATCAAAATTGAAAAAACAACGGGAAAAGAAAAAAGAGAAAAATTTTCGCGCCAAATGAAACGTCGTTAACAGAGAAGAGCTACCACCTCCTCCTCTTCGCCTTTCAACCATTGTTCTTGCATAACCAAACCACTCGCGCCAAATTTTCAGATGACCCGAATCGAACAAAATAAACGTTCGCGATTTTCAATAAATTCAACACTTAATAGGTACGTTACATATAAAATTATTATTCAACATACCGATCACTATCATTTTAAATTACTTACTTAAAAATAATTAGAGATTTTTTCGATCAGTATTTTCGCGAAATTTCTCAGATGACCCAAATCAAACAAATAAACTTCACGATTTTCAAAAAATTAAATTCCAATAACACACTAAAAAAATTATTACACATTTACGCGCATCAAGACCGCAAACCGAAAAATTCAAGTTTCAACTCGCACTAACACGATCGGGATACGAGAATACCACTTTTCGAACACTCGACTCAAAAATTTCAAACATTTGGTATAAAACACAGCGACAGCGATCACGATTCACGAATAATTTCCTTGAAAATTGAGAAGAAAAATAATCGAAATTAAATTAAACGCATCACAACGAACGAGCGACATTTCCACGAAAAAAAACTTGTAAAAATGAGCCGCGCGAAATTTTTCGAAGGAATACTATTTTCCCTAAAATTCGTTCTCTAATTGGCCAAAAACCTTTAACAACCTGGCCAATAAGAATCGCGTTTTAATAACTTAAATACTGAAATTCTATTGGTTAAACCAGAATTATTGCAAAACAACGTTACGTCTCATGTCAATTTTGTTCTTACATGTTCGAGAATTTTTTTATTCACTCGCGAATAATCAAGAGAAAGAAAAAAAGTTTTGAATATTTTCAATCTTTGATGTCCGTAGATTAAATGAAAAAATTAATATAGAAATTTTACTAGTAATTTTGCGAATTACGGCGATTTTATTCGCGAAGAAGGGCACTCTGGGCACTTAGCTATGGATTCGTGTACAAAAATAGGTTTTATACGAACATATTTTAAACTAAATGCAGGAGTGAAGTATTCAAATATATTCGTCTACCGCGGATAATTGTTAGAAAATCAATTTTGAGGGAATTTAGTCGTTTAGTAAATTAAAATATCGAAATAAACGAAATATTGAAACACACGCGGTACACATCTTGAATTCTATCTTACGAAAGTTTCTTCACTACGCTATTACTATTAGATAACCTTCGGTTCAGGTTATTTCTCGGTTTCGAAGACTTCTCAAAAATTTTAAGACATTGGTGAAAAAAAAACGGATCACGATACGATACGATACGACACGATCATATATTACACCGGAAAAAGTAATTCCACAAAATAATAAATAAAATAAAAATCTGAAACTTACCAAACGTGGTTCTCTGAAACATACTTCGTTATTCTTCACTGGAGCGTTCAACAAAGAAAAAACGATTTGATATTCGGTGCTCACGGTAATAAAAAAATTAAACAGCAAGTTTCAATTCGCACTTCACACAAACACGATTACGTTACCACTTTTCGAGTTTTCGAATTCGAATTTCGAAAACTCTTCTAAAAAAATTTAAAACCTTGATGAAAAAAACACAGAGACAGATTACGAATACGATTCACGAATAATTTCTTTGAAAATTGAAATTGCGAAGAAAAATAACCGTACTTAATCGAATTACACGCATCACGACACGGAACAACGATATTTCCAAGAAAAAACTTGCATAGAATGAGCCGCGCGAAAAATTTCCAACGAAGTTTTTTTCCAAAATTCCATTTCTTATTGGCTAAGAACTATAAGCATCTTAGCCAATAACAATCGGATGTTATAATAATTAAAATGCTGAAATTCTATTGGCTGATCCACAATTATTGCAGAACAACGTTACGTCTGAAGTGAAAATTTGTTCTTAGATGCTTGAGAATTTTTTTTTTTTATTAGCTAATAATCAATATAAAGAAAAAAGTTTTGAATATTTTCAATCTGTGATGTTGTAGATGAAATAAAAAAATTAATATAGGAATCTTACTCGTAATTTTATAAATTACGGTGATTTTATTCGCGTAGATGGGCACTTAGCTATGGATTCGTGTACAAAAATTGCTTTAAAACGGGCATATCCTAAACTAAATGCAGGAGTAAAGTACTCGAATTTATTAATCTATCGCAGAATCGCAGATAATTGTTATAAAATCAATTTTCAAGGAATTTATTCGGTTAGTAATTTAAAATATCGAAATGAACGAAAATAATGAAACACAAAAGGCACACTTCTTGAATTCCATGTTGCAAGTTTCTTCACTACGGTATTACTTTTTGATATCGCTCGTTTCAGGTTATTTCTCAGAATTATGATTATTTACGTTTCACCAATCAATATCCGAGTTGGTAAATTTAATTTTTCAGGCTGAAATCAGGTTGAAATTTTAAATGAATTCAAATTTCAGCGTTCTCTAACAAGTTTTTTAGCTTTTTGCAGTTGATGAAGTGAATTTTATCCATTTAACAGCAATATTTAGATACTTCGATTATTCGCGGAGGTTGGTAATTGACAAACCATTTTCAGTTACCTAATCAAGTGCAATATAGTACGTACGTACCTACGTATGATTGACAGTCGATCTCAAAAATGCTCGCTTTATCATAGAATTTCACTTTTTTACGAATAAGTATAATATAATATACAGATACATTTATACATATAGTACAATGGTAATCATGTCTGCATTGCAATGAAAAATAAATTTCTGATCGATTCTCATTTGAATGGATTATTTGAAGAAATCTACCTACAACGTAGGTAAGTGAAACAATAATTGAAATCTGTCATAGAATTATAGAAAGGCAAATTTTACTCATGGCTTACGTTATAATCCATCTTCGGTGTAGATCTTCAAGTATCCAGTTCAAAATTAAAAAGATGCTCGCCAATGTTGTTGAATTCTATTACTCTCTATTTGAAAATAAATATTGAAACGTAGGTACTTACTTTTCATCAGTTAATTGGATATAGATTTTGCAATTTCAATAATAAGTACATACCGTTCTTATTGATTATGTAACATTTACATAGGTAATCTAAGGTAAGAAAGAAAAGTAAAGAATAAGACCAAAGGACCAGAGATAGAGAACGATTTTTGTTTATTGATATATAAAATTGAATTTCATGGGACATTTGTGAATAAAATATTTAAAAACTAATTTTCTTTTACACTTTTTTCGAAATTTATAATTGCATTAAAATATAAGATTCGGAGTTTTATCACTTGAAAATGATTTGCGTGAATTTAATTTTCAGTCGAAAAATTGAAGTGATGGGATGAGCGGATGAATGATTTTTTTCTTTCTAGAGAAAGATCTGGTAAATGGAAAATCCAACATCGTCATTGTTCGGTGTTGAAATTTAAAATATCCAAGTGAAAAAGTACTACACAGTACACACCACTCTGCTTGGTATTTTTCCGCTCCGGATTCTTGTCTATTTTTATTCTTTTGGTGAAATATCTCAAAATTTCAGCTATATGTATCTAACTAATCGTCCCTACTTAGACTAATTATTCTCGAATTTCCAATCTCTTCGTGAAAGAACGTGAACTTGAAACGTGGACATCTCCCATTGGCTAATTCGTGTTTTTACCACTTACCTATTTTGCAAAAATAACTATTTCCAATATTTTTTGGATTGATTATTAGGATAAAACTTCAAAAATTATAATAATTTTCAAATCGAGATCTCGTTCAGTTGAAGGACTAATGAATTTTTGCTATACGCCTTCATATAATTTCTGTAATTTCTTAATAGAACAACGTTACAAAACTCGTTCTGCTATTGGCTAAATGGTAACTTACAGTTGATCGCGGCGAAGTTATTGACGAGATGTTAATTGTTAGTTTTTGCAGAATCGAGAGCCGATTTTTCTTGATTAATTATTTGACTGATAAAAAATGAAATCGAGATCATCCTATGTAAAAATAATGAGATAAATTATTACTTTGTATTCAACCGATTATTTATAAAACAACGTTAAACCGGTTAAATTCAGAAATGATCGTCATTGGCTAATTCTTAAAGATTCTTAGCCAATCAATTATTCAAGTTTATTTTTAATTTTTCGCTCTCGCTTGGCTCGGTTCGCTCGGACCAAATTAATTTCTCCCACGTTCACATTGAAGCTACAAAAATTTTTAAATTAAATTACCTATAATTTTATTTGAAATTTCCTACCCTCACTTCGCTCTGGACAAATGAACAATTTCATTTGTTTTTTCAATAAGTAGATACATTGAAATTACCAAGGGAAAAGTAATAAAGTGAATAAGAGGAAGAAGTGATCAAAAAAATTAGTTCGGTTTGCAAATTTATGGCGTCCTTCGAAGTCAGTAGGGTCAGTACATTTCGTGCCTGACCTGAACAAATTGATTTTCAAAATTTTTCAAAAATCGAATCGGAAATTCTGAAATTTGACCTCTCCAATGTTCGGACTAGTGTAAAGTCACAACTGTAGAAATACAACTCAACGATGCATTTGTCAAACTTTGAGCTTTAGATAATAACTCAAAAATTTGACAACTTTTGAACTTTTATAAATTTTGATTGGTTGAATTTGAACTACAGTTTTTGTAAAAAAAAAAAAAACAGCTCGTAGTAGTAGAAAATGCATTATGTGGTCTCCCAAATTTTTCAATAATTTTTTTTTCAAAGAGCGAGCACAATATCAGTTTTTGATACATGAAAAAAGAAAAATGAACTACTTTTCATAAAGTTTTGAGAATTGGTACGAGCGACGCGATTTTGCTGCTTTCTTTATTTTTTAAAAATCAAGATTATCAAACATTAAAAGCATCTTAATTTACCTACTTTTGAAATATTTCCCTGCAACAAGTTTTCTAATTCGGCCATAGGCGGAGATAGAACATAACTTTTGGGGGGGGCTTGTGCCCCAGTTAAAAAGGAATGAAAAACACGAAACAAAATGTTCATTTTCGATGATCCCCCCCCCCCTTCCAAAAAACCTTCCTCTATTTTTAAGCAATTTTTTGCTGAATTCTTTTTTGAAGACGTTTATCAAGCCCGAGCGAAGCGAGGGCGAAAATTTTTGGAAAAAAAATCCAAAACTGAAATATTTTCATTTTTTAAATCAATATTTTATTGAAGAGGAAGTGAAATCTTCAACCTCCATTTTTTATTAAATATTTTAGACTTAATATGCCCGAGCGAAGCGAGGGCGAAGATTTGAAAAATTGTCAATTTTTAGAAAGAAAACAATTTCATTTTTAATGGTTTGTTGAGTGAATAAATCCATACTTGGGAGTAAAAATTTCGTCCTTTCCGAAGTTTTTAAACGAAATTTCGTGCTTTTTTTGTAGTTTTGATCAAGAATAAAAATTTGTATTTTTTTATTTCTTACATTTTCGTGCTAGTTTGCAATTCAATTTGCTGATTGCTCATAGCACCTAATTATTTTCGTTAGATATTAAAAAGACCATTTTCGTAGCTTGAAAAAAACAGGAAATTCGTCACATTGATAATTTATCCCTTGAAAAGTAAAGGTTCCACATGCCCGAGCGAAGCGAGGGCTAAGATTTGAAAATTTTCCGATTCTCAGAAAGAAGATAATTCTATTTTTAAAGGTTTGTTGAATGAAAAATTCCATTACTTTGAAGTAAAAATTGCATCCTTTTCAAAGTTTTTCAACGAAATTTCGTGCTCATTTGATACACACGAAAATGATTTGGGGGGGCTAATTCAACATTTGGGGGGCTTCAGCCCCCCCCCCCATGCCCCCCCTTATCTCCGCCTATGAATTCGGCGCGAGTAATTTTCAGCTCTTTGGTTTTTTTTTAAGTTTTTCTTTGGCTTCGCCCAGGTCGAAATATTTTTACACTTCTTTGAAAGTTGAGAATATTTCTTAAAATCAAGATCTTATTTTACCCAGATTTCTTGGCATAAACATAAAGTAGTGCTCCAACTTAATATCGCACCTCCAGTGCAATAACAACACATCTCAAAAAAAATCAGAGTTGGCAAAGTTCGCGAAAAAAAAGAACGCGTTCAGTTCTCGTTCATTACAAAATGAACGTGTTCAGTTCACGTTCATTTCAAACGAACGCGAACTTGAACGTGAACTGAACGCGTTCACAAAGACGTTCATCTAGAAAAAAATGAAATTTTTCAGAGAGATTTCATGCGAGAACTCGGGCATTTATGAATGAATTGTTTTCTCATTCTTACTCTGAGCTAGTTTTTCAAACATTGAATTTTCTCTCAAAACTTTCTCAATTCATTTACACTTGCATTTTTTTACAAAAATTTTCCTACTCAAATTTATTTTTCAAAATTTTCTCAATTCAGGAATTCTTCAGACACTACGACATTCTTTAACTACGATTCTCGGATGTTCTCTTATTTTTGGCCATTTTCATCAGTACAAATTGAAACAAAAAGTAAACAACAGAGAACTGCATTTTAGATACAAAAATGAGGTTTATGCGGGAAAAGTTGCAAAAGTGATGATTTCTTTTCCATTAGGTACTTAATCTCAAATCGCTGCCATTCAGGTAGGTACCTACCTAATAAAACACGATTTTAAAGATTTCAAATAAATTCCAATTATCTTGAATCATTGACTTTATGTAACTTCAAAGTCTTGAATAGATGCATTATCATTATTCACAGCCTTACGAATGATGTTTTTTTTTTCAAATTACGGACACAGTTGTTAGGAAAGTACTTACCTGCCTACATTGCCTCATCGATTTGGATTTCTTTAAAAAAGCAATCAGCATCGACCATATAAACGGCTCTGAAAAATTCCGCGATCATAATAATTCAATTGTTCGAGATTATGAGGTAGGAAGGTAAGTGATGAGGGTATTCTTCTCCGGCGCACAATTTTCATATCACAGTATTAAATTTCGTTGGCCAAGTTCGAAAACATTTTTTTTTTCAAAAAATTTATCAAAACAAAAAATTCATACTAAAAATTAAGAGAGTACGTTTATTAATTTCATTATAATTCAAGTGTGACATAAACTGAATTTCACTTCTTGTATATTTTTACGTTTAGAATACAAAAAAAAAAGAAGCTTAGAATATCAGTAATTATGCCGCTGATAAAGTCAACACAGTAAACTGAATGTTATCCGGGTCACTTTGCATGTATTTACGAATGACATCTCGGGAATCCTGAAATTAATTTAAAACCACATTCATTCATCAACTTTTGAAAATTAAATACCAATTTTCTGCTTTAAACATACTTTTAAAAGTGTGTCTTTGGTAGCTGAACCGTGATTTATTGGTACAGACTTTCTTCCGTCTGAAAACCCAAAATATATTTCATTGTACACATTAATGTAAGATCATAATAAGACTGATAGAATGGGCAATACCAGCGCCCAAGTGTTCTGCAGACAATTTGCAGATATTTTTTACTCCGAACCTTACATTCCCAATTACTTATTTCAATCGAGTACCTAGGTACTTAAATATGAATAATTTATACTTACCTAATTCGAATAAACACCCATCTTTTTCAATAAACGCGACGTAATGAAAATTAGCGGTCTCATTTGGATCTGGAGCCTGTTAAAATGAAAACTTGAGTATTGATTTTTTCGAGATCAATAATCATGTCGAAATAGTCGCAAATGTAACACGGTAGGTAGAAGATGAGAATATTCAATATTAAAAAAGTATTTTACTTTCGTTTGGCCTTCTTTCGCTACTTTATCGTGAACTTGGGAAATTTCGGATTGTTGCAATAGTTTTCCAGCTTCTTCTGGGCTTAAATTTTGAATGGATTCTATATATTCTTTCAAAGGTCCTTCCGCCAAATCAATTCTTTCAAATAGCAGTATACAATTACTTACTCTTGTTAAAGTAATGTTTAATTCGCGTTTCAGATTAATTAAAATCAAAAATATTCACCTATCTAAATTGTTGGCAATGCTATGTATCAATGCCACCGTTCCGCAAGCATTGCTAATATATTGCTTCAAGTAAACCAAGCTTTTGGGGACCACTTGATTTCTACCCACGGCTTTTTCAACTTCTTCTCTTTCAAATTTTTCAATCTAAACAAATTTTATCACATGTAAGATGTTTTGTAATTTTTTTCAATCCTTTTCACACTTTGTTTCATTAATAGTTGACAATCCTGCTAACGAAGAGAAAAAATACATGATTTTTGCTCTTATTTTTGTCAACGAATCCCTTATTTTTTTGAACAAGATTAAATAAAAAAAAAACATCCAACGCATAACATCGCAAATTAGAAAAGTCGTGTACGTTGAACTTTATTTCATCTGAAATTATGTTTGTCCTCAATTTTTGTCTTGTTTTTTCAATCTGTTTCCTCGAAACTTGAAACAAAGTGTAAGCTCAATCACTTAATTCAAAGGTAAAGAAAAAAACAGAGAAAGAAAGAAGCAATGTAAAATTACTTTTTCAGTACATCTAAGTTACGCACTTTTTCAGTCACAGGAAAGAGAAGCATAACAGCCAGTACTGGTTGAGGAATAAAAGATAACAATTCATCATCCAATCCTAGCACATCGGTCACTTGCCACGATTCCGGTACGCCAAGTTTCAACATCATCTATTAGCATTAAAGAATGAATAGATTTCACAATTTTAACACTGATGTACAATGCACAACTAGTGGTCTTACCTCACTCAAGACCTAAAACAGAATATCAAAGATTCAAGTAGTAATTAATTTACTTCCATTATAAAATAAAGTCAATCCATGTTTAAATCGCAACTAGATCGTATACATACTTCTGGATTCGATTCAAGAGGTAACCAAGCCATTATGAAAGAGTTTCGATGAACAATTATGATACAACTCGATGACTCGAACTGATTCTATTACAGCACTTCTCGTTTACAGTGAAGTTTAATAATGAAGTAAATAATCCGCGAAGCTCAGAATACTATTTCTACGTCTTCTCCTTCAGTTCGTTCTTTTCAAACACAAATTTTCTGTCTTGATGTTGACTAAATGCTTGACACATATATGTACTAACAGCACAACCGACAAGAAATAAGAAACAGATTTCATCAAAAATGCCTATTCTCTATTCCAAACAAAACATTTGCCGCAAAAGAGAATGAAAATCCGAGAAAAACGTTGCGTTATTCTTATTATTTTTGATTTCTGATAACAACTTCTTAAATTATTTTGTTTTTATTTTTCGATAAAAAAAAAATCTCTGTCACATTTTTAAAAATCATGCTCACGTTTACTCATGCACGTTGGTTGATGCTCACTCGATTTACATAATAATATCTTAAGGTGTTGAACTTTACGTTCAATAATAGGCCCATTTTCCGTGTTTTCATTAATATATTAATATTATTGTTGGTGTTTGTTTTTATTCATGGTGGCTACACTGATTATGTTATCTACCGCATCCACGTGTGTGTCGTAGAGATTAAAAGTAAATAACGTGCTTTACTTTTATACTTTTTGAAAAAATAATTTTATGTACTTATAATTATTAATTTTAATGTGCTTAGATTTCTAAATATTCGCATATGCGATTTTTAAACTTTTTGCGATAGAATATAGTGTTCACTATGATTGTGTTATTTGAAACTGCGGCGGGATATGCTTTATTCAAGGTACATGATTAATTTTAGCCATATTGTCGTTCTTATTATTCATGCTTTATAAATGTTTTATTCAATTTACTTGCTGATATTATGTTATGTTATGTTCCTGTTTAGAACCATAAAGACATGAATTACTTTACGTCTTATAATTGTTATCGGTCCTTAAGTTGTTGGATTTGTATGTATTTATATTTTACCTTTTTTTCAGCTCCTTGACGAACAAAAATTGAAGAAATCAGATGATCTGTATAGAGATTTTGAAACTCCGGAACGTGCCAATAAAATGTAAGCTGATATTGAATTTCACCTTTATAATTTCAAGTTTCCCAGTGATCATTCAATTTTCGGCAATAATCTACCTTTTCATTTTAGTATTAAATTGAAGCATTTTGAAAAATTTAAAGACACCACCGAAGCACTTGCTGCCACGACCGCAGCAGTTGAAGGAAAATTGACGAAGTCGTTGAAAAAGGTTATTTTAAATTATTTTGCTATCGCAAATTCATTTTCATCGATGGTCGTGTATTTCATTGTAATTTGTTTTATAGCTGTTGAAAAAACAAATTTCTGATGGATTGCAAGAGCAGCTTTTGGTATCAGATGCTAAACTGGGGAATGCCATTAAAGAG
Organism: Pseudococcus viburni; assembly: GCA_033439095.1. Taxonomy (NCBI): domain Eukaryota; kingdom Metazoa; phylum Arthropoda; class Insecta; order Hemiptera; family Pseudococcidae; genus Pseudococcus; species Pseudococcus viburni. The sequence goes on along the minus strand of JAVBJF010000680.1, from coordinate 74,453 downwards.
AAATTGGACTTGAATGTTGTATCAAACAACGCTGTCAATGAGTTAATGAGATGTATTCGACTACAGACGGAAAGTTTAATCAGTGGACTTTCGAAAAAGGATATTACAGCGATGGAGTTGGGTTTAGCTCACAGGTAATGTATCGTTTGCTCTTCACTGATGTCCATTTTGGATTTTGGATTTTGTTATCAATGTAAAAAAATTGTGTGATTGCAGTTTATCGCGTTACAAACTGAAATTCAGCCCTGATAAAGTAGATACGATGATTGTACAAGCGGTAAATTTATTAGACGAATTAGATTCGGAGCTCAATAATTACGTGATGAGATGTCGCGAATGGTATAGTTGGCATTTCCCTGAATTAGGTACTATCTTGACTGATAACATGCAATTTATCAAGACCATTAAAATCATTGGTACGTATTATGCAACATCGTGCGTTTTTTTGTGTTTGTTTTGCCGTGTAACGAAGACCACTGTTTTTACTCTAGGCACGCGAGATAACGTGAAGAATTGCGATTTATCCGATATATTGCCGGAAGATGTTGAAGAACGTATAAAAACTGTTGCTGAGATGTCGATGGGAACCGAAATCACCTCCGATGATATTACCAACATTTGGTATTTATGCGATCAGGTTCGTACATGCTTTAGAGGAGTTCGCGTGCGTATATCCAGTGGCGTCGGAAGCCTTTTTTTTGGGAGGGTGCGAACTGCAAAGTGAGTACAAAAACTTGAAACACCAGAACGTTTTTTGGGGAGGGGAAAAAAAAGAGCATTTTTTTGCGCTGTTGATTCAAATAATTCATATGTAAGTGCGATCTTTGACAGATGTAGATGTTTAATGCGCTAAAAAGACAATTTTTTTGATGCTTTGTAAATTCCTATCCAATGTAATTTGAGGAGAGAGGTGCAATGACCCCTTGTACCCCACTTTCTGACGCCGATTCGTATATCTTTGAGCTTTGCAATCAGTTTTGTACCTATGTATCAAATTTAACGTAGGTTATCGAAATCACCGAATATCGCGCTCAACTTTACGACTACCTGAAATCTAGAATGATGGCTGTGGCTCCTAATTTAACCGTTCTGCTTGGAGAATTCGTTGGTGCACGTTTAGTTGCCCAAGCTGGTAAGCAAACGATTACATTTGCCACCAATTTTAATACTAATTTGTCAAATTTCTCCTTCGTTATCTTAATCGCTTGTAACAATTGTATTCGTCGCAGGATCAATTTTAAATCTTGCAAAACATCCAGCTTCTACCGTTCAAATATTAGGTGCTGAAAAAGCGTTGTTCCGGGCGCTGAAAACTCGAAAAGAAACGCCAAAATATGGGTTTATTTATAATTCCCCGCTAGTTGGTCAAGCGAGTCAACCGTTAAAAGGAAAAGTAAGTTTGAGGAAACGTCAGCTTTGTTATTTATAGTTCGTTTCATGTTTCTCAATGTGCATATCGTTAGTTAACTTTCGATGCGATTCGTTCATTTAGATATCCAGGATGTTAGCTGCCAAAGTTGCTCTTGCGACCAGAGTTGATGCATTAGGCGATGATCCTAGTTTATCATTAGGAGTGGACCATAAAGCCAATTTGGAATATAGACTGCGTATGATGGAAGAAGGCTCTTTAAGAAGAATCAGTGGCACGGCGAAAGCGAAAGCTAAATTTGAAAAATATCATGTCAAAAGGTGCGAATTGGAAAATTGCGCGTTTTTAGTAGTTTGATCATTTTTAAATTATCATCTAATTCTTCTTTTAGTGAAGTGATTCAATACCAAGCTGCTGCTGATTCTACACTGTCAAGTGGCAAACGTAAATTCGAGGCTAATGTGAAAAAGCCTTTAATCGAAGAGATGGATTCAGGTAAATGCCTCATATACGTAATAATGATTGCATATCATTGGAGAAAACTAACGTTTCATCATATGATTTTTTCCCGATTTAGATGAGCCGCAAATTAAGAAGATTAAAGAAGAATTCAAAGAGGAACCTGCTGACGAAGACGTTAAAGGTGAATTACACAATATACCTATCGGTTTGCATAAATTTTGTGTGACTTTCTTTGATTCTTTTATTTACGTATTACATCAATTATTTATGTTTACAGATGAGAGTCCAAAAAAGAAGAAAAAAAAGAAAAGTAAAGAAACCGTTGCGCAAGTTGAGGAAGAAGAATCAGGTGATAAAAATAAGTTTCCTTAATTTGTGATGTTATTACTTCGATTGTGTTTGAAATAGTTATGAAGTTCGATTTTCTTTGTTATTGGTTTGTAGCATCTGTAACCGAGAAGGTTAAGAAAAAGAAAAAAAAGAAGTCCGAATCACAGGATTGAAATCAATTTCAAATTATCAGATCGCCGAGTGTAAATGATCGTTTGTGTACCTATTTTAATAAAGTATTTTATTTTACTCTTGAAATTGCTCTACATAATATTTATTTCACGACGACAACACTGCCGAAGGCGTGATTGGCTGATCACGAGTCGACGAATTTGAATTTTGAACGGAGTGGACATAGGACATAGTGTATGAATATTTGGACGAATGAAACAAATGTGAAAAGAAAACACTTTTAGTACTATCGACAATAACATATATTTCACATTAGTACAATATTTCATCATTCGATTCCAATTTGAACCGAAAGAAAACTTTTTCGGATAAATTAGCGATTGCAAGAAATCTAAATCAAAATTCGCAAATATCGGTTCTGACAAAATCTAACATAACATTTCATCGACTTTTATCGTACTATTAGTCCTATAACCGTTGAAATGATAACATATTACTACGATATTCCACATCAATTTTCCGATACAAACCGACCCGCATTCTCCGCTTAAATAAAATGAAGGCCCAGACCGAACTGCATGCCATCAACTAACTTTTCATCTGGTTGATGAAAAACGGGTATGCAATAATTCAATTCGACTCTGGCGAGTTGCCCCAGACGGTAAACTAAACCAATACCGTAAGTCAGCCTCAAATTTTTACCTAATGACGTAATGTATTCGTTCAGACTGCCATTCGAGTTCAATAAATTTCCCGCGTTCGCAAACAAATGCAGTCTGAACGAATCGCCGAATGAGCCTTTTTGAGGACGATGCGGTAATGGTGTGTATAAATGAAGAGCGCTGATCCAATATAGCGATCCACCTTGAGCGTAACCGTCAACTTTCGGACCAACAGTATTCATAGGAAATCCTCGTAGAGTTAGAGGTCCGCCGAGGAAGAAACGATCGACTATCGAATAGTGCTTGTCTCTCGTTGTATTTGTGATGAGACCAGCACCAAACGATCCTTGCAGACTTACATCTGCGACGAGCGGAACGTTAACTTGTGAAAGTAATTCATTTTTGAAAAATCCTATATCACCGCCTAATCCTGCGAATTCTGTTTTCAGCTGAAGTAACGTTCCGGATACGGGAAAAACAATCGAATCTCTCGAGTCGAAGACAAAACTGTTATGCACCGAAGATTTTAAAGAATATCCAGACATATTGCGTATTGGAAACGCGACGTTTTTATTCAAAACGCCCACTTTACGAATAGTTCCCTCGTATTCCATCTTGTGACTCAATATCCCACCGTAAAGAAATGAAAGACCCAGTTGCAAACCGTATTCGTTCAGTTTATAACCGGAAGCCGCATTTTCGGAGGCTTGCTTGAAAATAGACGTGGAAAACGATCCGTCATTGAATAGCAATGGCTTTGTGAAAGACGTGTTGAATATCTGCATTTGTCTCGGCGTATACTTAATTTCCGATTTGAAACTTTCTCCACGACCCATGAAATTCGGAGTTTGAGCCATGAAACCGACAGAACCTTGATTATTTTCGATGGAGGTGTTTATACGACCGGTAATTCTGCTCAGCTCGGTAACTTTGAACGTGACATCATATCCGCAGTCTGGCGTCGCTTTAGGTCCCACGCTAGTATCGATAACAACGGAAATGGTTTTAAAACAACCCAACTTTTCCAATTTTAAACGGCAATCTATGGTTTTCTCGAGCAATTGCTGGAAATTTTGCACTTTGAAAACGTCTTTGAAAGAATCCGATATGAAATCATCTTTCGTTCTCTCTAGTCCGTCGACGTGAACCTTGTCTACGCGAACTTTCAACGATTCGAAATTCAATTCGGGCTTACTGTGTTTTACATTGGAATAGCCCATAGTTGAAAAGGAGAAAGTTTAATTTTTGCGAATGACAATGACAAAAAAAATGGATCAATTCGAAATCACCTTCGAAACAGGGAACGTGAACGCTCTCGCCGCTGCGTACATGTACCACGTACGTATAGTTTACTACAACGAAAAACAGTCGACAGCTACATTGCACATACGAGTACACATAGTTTTGAAATCACGAGAAACTTGGAGGATTTAAAAATCTCGTTTCAGAATATCCGAATTCTGAAAAATTCAAAACTTTAAAAACTCTCCCCGTCTGGCGTCTCCTCTCCAGGAATGGTAAATTGATAACATGAAAAATGATAACAAATTGAATTCAAGTTGAGTTAAATAAAAACCGCAAAATTCTCATCGGATTTTTTTTCTCGTTTGTTCACGCCAGTGTTGCAAAATAACAATTGGAAAATGACCTGCTGCTCTTTGCTGTTTATCATATTTTTTCCTCATCATTGATCATTCGCTTATCAGTATCAGTTATGAATTTTCACTTCGAAGAAAGCGATGAAGTTTCTTCGTAATTTTCACATAAGTGCTATTAATTTTTTCTATTATTTCTTTTGTTTCGCTGAAAAAAATGTGTCCGTCTGACGTTGCAGTTGCAGCTAACGAATACGATAGATGTTCGCATCCAACTTCAAGACATGAAAAAATTGACGTTTCAACTTCAAGTTTGTTTGCCGAGAACGTTTTTATTTTTAATTACCAATGAGCTATGATTGATCGTTCCTCGGTATTGTATATTCATTTAACGAATATCAATCAATCGTTTTCCCGTTTGAGTATCTGTTGATTTTTATTTCCGAAAGTAAGGCTTGAAAATTCTTGTTTATCATTTTCACTGTCATTGAGTAAGTTGTACTGAGAATCAGTTTTCAGAAACCAGTCACGATGAACGGTTTCATCGGAAGTTTTATCCCCGAAATGGAACAGATCATCAGTCAGCTGGAACGAGGAACCATAATCACTAGATTTTATCCTAGAAAAAAACCCGAACGCAAAACCTTATCAGTTCGTCGTGAGACTAGACAGTTGCTGTGGACTCGGACTGCTTCACGTACTTACGAAGGATCAAGTAAGAATTTCGCAGTAGTACTCGTACATGTTTCCACGTTTTAGTAAAACGCTAATTAACGACGCATTTTTGTCGCTTTACGCGCGATTTCATTACAGTCGAAATGAGAGAAGTTAAAGAAATCCGATTGGGTAAATTTTCTAAGGATTTCGACAAATGGCCCGAGGAATCGAAAAAAATTGACAATTTAAGGTGTTTCGTCATCTTTTACGGATCAGAATTCAAGTTGAAAGTATTTTCCGTATCAGGTAAACCATCACAATGAATTTTCCTCAATAATTCGAGAAAACTGAGACTTATCATTCTTATTGAATAATTTATTTTTCGTTTGTAGCTTTATCGGAGAAGGAATGCGAATTGTGGTTACGAGGTTTGGAACATTTAATTTTGGACACGGTGAATTCGCCATTTCCCCTTCAAGTTGAACGCTGGTTGAGAAAAGAATTTTACCACATGGAGCCAACGCGAGAAGTGTGAGTAGGTTTTTTTTTCGAACGAAAACGATATTACAACTTTAAATCGTGATCGTGTGATACCTCGCATCAGTGGTTGTAAAATGCGAAACATTGTACGCTGAAAGTGTGCTCGCTATTCCAACTGCGACAACCAATAGTATAATAATACTCTTTCAACTTCGATTATTTTGATTTTGATTTCGGTTTTACGTTTTGCTGTAGCGTTTCCATGAAGGACATCAAATCGTTTCTACCGAGGGTAAATTGTAAAATTTCTACGTCAAAACTTCGAGAATATTTTCAAGAAGTCGATACCAAAAAACGCAATGAGATTACATTCGACGAATTCGTTACCTTTTACCAAAAATTAATGTTTGATGAGAACGTAAGTATTGTTGTGCGCGTGCAATTCACGTAAAAAATTTAGTTGATGGTTTTCGAGTGCTCAAGTCGAAAAATAGATTTTATAATAGACAAATGCTTGCTAATGGTTAGTTTAATTATTCTTTAATCGCAAAAAAAAAAAATGATTTAGATTTTCCAAGAAATATGCGTTCCGTATTGCGATGATAATGATGCGATCAGCGCGAGAGGATTAACAAAATTCCTGCTAGAAATTCAAGGTGAAAGAAATATAACTGAAAGACAAGTTTCGCGTCATATGCGAGACTATTTACAAGATAATCAAAGAGACGTACCCGATCCTTTTTTCACCGTAACCGAAGTAATAAATAGTTGCAGATATAGATACCCTTTCGTTTCTGATTACGTCGAAAAGTGTGTAGTATTGACGTTACGTTGTTTCTCGCGCAGTTCATGGATTTTTTATTTTCAAGACAAAACGACATTTGGGATCAGCGGTACGACGAAGTGTACCAAGATATGAACAGACCGTTATCTCATTACTGGATTTCAAGTTCGCATAATACGTAAGAAAAACGTCGACCTCGTAGTCGCATTACGTTTAACGTTGATTGTTTTCGGTTCGAATTACGAAAATTTCGCTCCGTAGGTATTTGACGGGCGATCAGTTTTCCAGCGAAAGCTCGGTCGAAGCGTACGCCAGATGTCTGAGATTGGGTTGTCGATGTATCGAACTGGATTGTTGGGATGGTCCGGAAGGATTACCGATCATTTATCACGGGCATACCTTGACTACGCGAATAAAATTTATGGACGTAATAAATACCATCAAAGAACACGCTTTCACAACATCGCCGTAAGTCAACCACCTACCTTTTCGTTGGTACCTAGCTTCCTACCAACTAATAAGTTCTAAGTTCGATTCGACTTTCTCCGTCGCCGAGTGTAAAGATTCAAAATTAGCGATTCTGTAGCCGACGCGACATTTGAAAATTACCGCCCTACTGTTTTATAATTGTTCGAAAAATGTGGTTTACTTCTGTACACTGGTGGATTAGTGTTTTTTTTTTGTTCTTGTTTTGGCGATATGATTGTACGTATTTACGCAATCTTGCTCATATACGCGTAGGCGACTGAAATAATCGATCATTTGACGGCCATCCCCATAAACCAATCGCTATCATTTTGATTCAACGATTGTACAGTATAACACTACTGTCGTACTGTCATTTAAGTATAGTATTAACTATTAAGGCGACGGTAACAATATCGTGCGTACATACAGTTTAGGTACTTACGTATATGTAGTATGCGTATTGCGTACATCTACATAGTACATAGTACATACATTACATACCTACATGTGAATATTTTTTTAATATCAGGTATCCAGTTATTTTATCCATCGAAGATAACTGCTCGCTACAACAGCAAAGAGCTATGGCGAACGCGATGCAAGAAGTTTTCGGAGATTTATTATTAACGCAACCGATTGATAAAAATGAATCCAAATTACCATCTCCCCAGCAGTTGAAAAATAAAATCATTTTGAAGCATAAAAAATTACCCGAAGGGTTAGAAGAGGATTCGGTTTGCATTCCAAGTGAAGACGGTTAGTTTATCGTTAGTTTTTTGTTTTTGTTTTTTTTTCTCTCGTTCTCATTGATTAAAAAAACTCACGTAACAAGACCATTTTGAATAATTCGAATCAGATATGGACTTGAGAAATACGGTCAGAAACGGAGTTTTATATTTGCAAGACCCCGTCGAGAAACGATGGAATCCGCATTTTTTTGTACTAACGCGTAACAAGTTATTTTACACGGAATGCGTGAATGGTCAAAATGATCAAGAAACTGAAGATGATGCGGATACCGAAAGTGAGACTAGCAACGCTTCCAGCACAAATAGAGCTAGAGAAGTGCGTATTTGAATTTTGAATTTTGAAAATACGTGCATACGTTCAAGTCGATTGTAGATACATTTGGGCGTACGTGAATGTGAAGGCAACTCTTGACGATTAAGCCGCGTGTTTTCTAGGGTATACCGAATGATGAATTACACTACGGAGAAGAATGGTTTCACGGTAAATTACCTGGCGGTAGAGACGAAGCCAAAGATTTACTTCGACATTACTCGCAACTCGGAGATGGCACGTTTTTAGTCAGAGAAAGCGAAACTTTCGTCGGCGATTATTCGTTATCATTCTGGTAAGATACGAAAGATATTACATTTTAGTCGTAAACTTTCGGATCTGTCTTGTATTGTACCTATTTGTCAGAGTTTCCAAATTCCAACTCGACTGTTCATTCATTTACGTACAATACTGTTTCGTATCGTTTTAGGCGTCAAGATAAAGTGAATCATTGTCGTATAAAATCGAAACAAGAAAAAGGAAAAACCAAGTATTTTTTGATAGAAACCGTCTGTTTCGACAGTTTATACAATTTAATAGCTCACTATAGAACGCATCCTCTGAGGAGTCAGGTACGTACGAAAATAAATTTATCCGACGAACCGCCAAATAACGCCTTTTCACTAACTTGAGTAAAATGTTTGCGCGGCGGCAAAGGGGAAGGGAGTTGTCAAAATGAATGCCTACAGTTTTACCATTTTATTGCCCTATCTGTATTGATAGAAAATGTTTGTGTAGCGTGTGTATTACTTACTTTTAAATTTAATTTTTTTTTTTCGTTTTTTGTTTTTTGTTTTATTTTCAGGAATTTTTAATCATTTTAAGGGAGCCTGTTCCGCAGCCAAAAAAACACGAAGGCAAGGAATGGTATCACGCGACCGCCACTCGCACACACGCCGAAGAATTATTGAAAAAAGTACCTCACGATGGCGCTTTCCTCGTCCGACCCAGCGATAAAGAACAGAATACTTACGTCATATCATTCAGGTGAAAAATCGCTACCTACGCGTTTTTTTTTCATTTTTTAAAATTTTGTGCTTACTATCATGATTATTAATGATTACTGTGATTTTGGAGCCCGAATCGCATCGTTTCTGATCTCTGTTTCGAAATTATTTATTAGAGCCGAGAAGAATATCAAACATTGCCGTATTAGAGTGGACGGACGTTTGTATACCGTTGGTAGTACGCAGTTTGAAAGTTTGGTGGATTTGATCAGTTACTACGAGAGACATCCTCTCTTCAAGAAAATCAAATTATGGTACGCCGTTAACGAGTCCGTCGTTCAACGAAATTTCCAGGTACTTGATCTTGAATTTGAACTCGCTTCAATATTATTCGCGCATTCGTACTTTACGTCTTCTGATAACCGATTACCGATTACCGATTACGTATCGGTATAGGAATGAAGCAAAGGGCATATGTAAACTGGGCACACTTTCAATTTTTCATCCATAAATTATACAAATTGGGTGCATGCAAAAAAGTAGGTACCTATACCTACCTACGTACGCATAAAAATAAACGCGATACTTATTTCAGCTTGAATGCGTTGTTGGTAAGGTAGCGAGCGAAACATAATACATACCTATTTCACTTCAAAAAATATACTTAAATTTTTCTATTCCCCAAAAATAATTTCAGAGAAGGTACCCAGACCAGCGGTAGAATTTTGGGCTGAAACAAAAATTTATGGAATGTGCATCGTAAAAAAGCCCTATATCTAAAGTTTTAGGCGCAGGCGCTGAAGTCCATTTTTAGAAATAGGTATGTTGAATTTTCATAAATTCAAAATTACTCCATGGCTGTGCAAAGTGGAAAATATGAAAATTTGATCTAATCGATGTAAAAATCTGGAATTTGGTTTATACCCTAATTACAACCTTGTAGATCGATTTGAAGTGGTTTCGAAACGTTATAGAGGCTCTAGAAAATCTCGGAATTTTCCAGCTTTGAAAAATAGTTTATTATACCTAATGGTGCATAATGAAATTCAATACCTACAAACACAGATTACCAATTGTAGGTACGCGAAAATGATAATAATACATAATTCGAATGCATTTATTTAGACGTACGTATAAATATTTACGAATTAATAATTATGCTAACGAATGATAGTAAGGCGATGAGATGATCCGATAATCCTAATCCAACTAACGATACGTACAGTTAATTCAAGTTTTCTGCGTAAGTTACTAGCCCTTTTTGAAAGATGGGGGTTAGCGTTTTCTCGAAGGATGATGCTTGATTACTTGCGACGGTACCAATACGTAAGCTAAGTTGGCCAAATTGGAAGATTTCAGTGCGAAGGGTGTTGGCGAATTAGAAGCGTTTTCCTGAGCGCAAGGCTTCTGGAAAGCGTTATCGTTGGCGTCGAAAATTTTCGAAACGTGCGGGTATGTCGGAAAATTTGGATGTACGAGACAGTTATCGCAAATGGGTTTCGCGGACTTGTTGCTCGTTGATTGAAATGCGGCTTGAGGCGTCGGAGACAGTGGCAAATTTTCCGAACGGTCCGATACTGCACGCGGAACGCTTTTGTATAAGAACGGCGTTATGAGCGGCGATTTAAGAAAAGGATACGGAACGTATTGAATATCGGACACGGGCACGGGCACCGGCGCGGACGCGTAGAATAGCTGAGGCGTAAATGTGAAATTGGCCGGCGACGTGTAAAATGTACTCGAACCGAGTAGTTTGATGGGGCGATTTTGCAAATTCCTTTTGGCCGATGCCGACGATTCTGGTGCGGACGAAGAGGTAGAGTTTTGACGTTGGATCGAGACGGGCGGCGATACGGCGAAAGTGGTGGCGCTGGCCCCGGTGCCAGTGCCGGTGTCAGATGCGAGTGCCGACGAATCGCTCGTCGTTTGGACTGATTCGGCCGGATTTGCGGATATTTTGCGGTTTAAGACGGCATTTTCGCCTATTTTTTCGACGACCGTGGCGTCTCTGTAGTTCAGTTCCACTTGAACGGATTTTTGTGGCGCCAGCGTAGTCGTGAAAGATGAGACGTTTTGCGCTTGTTGCACTTTCGCGACGTTGTCGCCGTAATAAAAGTAGGGATAATGTTGCGCTGGGATGGCGACGTAAGTGATGGGCGACGAAGGAACGGCAGCAGCCGAAGGTATCGAATGTACGACCACCGCGTCGAGCAAGTTCCAAGGCTTGTCGTATTTTGGCGGCGCCGAAATCCCAGTTCGTTGATTGTTGTAAGCGGCTACCGTATCTTTATCGTTCGGTCCGTAGAACGCGCGCGGTGGCGTTACGACCGCTGCCTCCACGTTCGGTTTACCAAAATCCTTCTTCGATTCGTAACCACTGGCGACCGCCGGCGCCATCCCACCTGTCTGAGCGTCGTTGTTTGCGTAACTTTGATATTTATATTGACCGAGCTGTGGAAATCATAATTCACTTTCTATTAATAAGAGCACTTTCAAGTAGGTGTTTGATTTGACACGCTTAATTAAAAGTCTTTTGTTAAAAACGTCTGCCAACCTGCCACCTCAAAGATAGCGTGTACTGTGTACGGTGTATTACGCAGGTCGGGGTCCGGGTCTGCGTAGGTATGCTACATACTATGTCGTCAGTTAGATCGATAAGTACATTTTATATGGAATGGTTCATCACTTTTTGTCAAAAGGGAAGGAATTGACTCAGCGCCAGCTTATAAAGATCAATTTCATCTACCAAAAATTCATGTTTTTCCCCTGCTTGAACCATTACTTACTGCTTGCGCCTAAAATAAATAAGCTTACAATACGAAGTTGACACCGTGCCACGTGCAAGCCTCGAAGCGATCTTTTGCAGTGTTCCCTAAAATCTCGTAAGAAAAACGTTTCTCGGTGGTGCCTGGTGCCTATCTCGATTTTTTCTACTCCCCCCCTCCCCCCGTTAAAAACTTTGAAAAATTTTTTGTCGCGTCAGATACGAAAATACAAAAAAGTCGAAAATTTTCATTTTTCGCTAGAGAAGGCAAGCGGAGGATCGGACTCTTACTAGTCGCTACTAAGTAGGTACCTACTACCTACCAAGGTGTTTAGTTGAGTAATTCGCGTTTCCATTGCTTTGGCACTTTCAAAACGTGACCAACGCACGTCTAGTCGTGCTTACTTTTTCAAAACAACAGTACCTAGCATACTAAATTTGGGTGCAGTTGCTAGGTGAAATTTCTTCGGTAGACCTTTAGGTGCGCGTGTTTATCGTTAAATTCAATAGGTACAAACGTGAAATGAAATCTGTACTTACTGTCGGTAAGTTCCGCTCAGTGGTGCTTCGCAACCACGCGTTAAACATAAATCCGTCGGTGCCATAAAAGAACAAGATCAACGTCGCCTGAAACCGATCGACATTTTCAATACAGACATTAATAATCTGTAAGTAATACCGACGCGTAATTATTATTAAAAAAAAAAAAAAAAAAAAAAAACGTTTCCAACTGAAAATGTTTTGCATTCTTTCTGACATGAAAAAAATATTACCGGTATGTAATAGGGATGTTTAGGTAGGTACTTAATTAACGAGTAAAAAAAATACCTTCTCGATTTGACGATGATAAATAAAATTCGCGACTGAGAAAATGCTGATGTAGGTATATTTGTGACAAAAAAGTATAATAGATATGTACATCCGCATACATTGGAAATTATTTAAGTAATAGGTGCCTAGCTGCCTACTTACGTACTTACCTAATTAATGCCCCCTCACCCGTTTGTAATTTATTTTATTTTAAAAAATTATTGAATACACGCATAAATTCCTAGATACGCGTAGATCAAATGCATAAAACTCGAGAATTAGTAACGGTGCAAAATTACTAAAAAACTAATCATCGAATTGAAACGGTTTAAAAATCGATTTTTGAAATAATATTACGAGTATTACCTTGATCGCTAGCGGAGTGAAGAGTCGCATTTTGAAAAGTACCTACAGTCGCATCGAACACTTTTTACGAAATACTTTAAACTTAAATATTTTTATGTTGTAGAGGCTTCGTAGAAACCGTTTGCTTTAGTCCTTTCTCGGTACCGCCTTCCTTTTTTTTTTTTTTTTTTTTTAAATCATCGATATTACGGAAATATTCTCAGCAAAGAGTATTTATCTGGTAAACTGGTTCGAGACTAGGTCCACCCGTGACCTGTACAACATTTTTGGTACAGTCCGGTTTCAAGGTAGCGTAACTATAACTACCCCAGACAAGGATCTGTTGAATGTTGTTTTTTTCATACCCTCGAAAGGGGAAGATTAATTTATGTAACAACGAGTGAGCATATAAATGTGCGGTGTTGCGCCTTGTGCGTGTGGAATGGACGTACCGCCATACGCGATTCAATCGATTGAAAAATCTTTTCTATATTCTATACCGGTTTTCACACACCGTGCATCCCGAGCCTGTTCGTTTTACCATTTACCGTTAATTTTTCTCATCTTCAGTCCGTTTAATTTTTTGATGAGGAATACTTACGTTTGCTACGTAATTTAAGCGTGTACACGTTTTTCCCCCTTTTTTTTTTTAAACGGCCCCGGCGCGTCGATCGTTGCTTTTATTTAATGGTTTCTGGTTTGCAGAAAATTCGTATACCATTAGATGGGGTAACTTTAGGCCACGGCAGATGGTGGTAATGTAGTGCTTTCATCTGTTGCTCAAAGTTAACCCCCGAGGCCCAAAGTAACCCCATCTTATGGTACCATACGTGATACCTAAGTTAGTCTGTCGAAGGCGTAAATATTTTGAACTTATACCTACCTAGGTGAAATTGGATTGGGATGCGAGGGGGAAGAGTTGTAGTAGGATAATTTTTCGAGTTCGTCGGCCGCTCAAAAAAAACAACCTATCTACTACCTACCCACCCATCAGGCCCGCAGCAGCACTCTTCTGCCGGATCATGGCATGGGAATAACGTGAAATATGTACCTAATAATAACCTACCGTAAATAAAAGGCAACCCTCGAATTATTCGATAATTATTATTTTTTTATTTTACACTCGGAAACGATAGGTACTTATATTTAATCAATAAGTGTGTACCTTGATGTATGTAGGTAAGTAGGTAGCTAGGTACCTTTTTAGAATTATCTCGTAGGTACGAGTACTAAATAACCTTAGATAATCTTGTGTTACTCTCTCATTTCGAATCAGTGAAAAATCACTGATAAACAGTCAGAATTGCAGCACAGGAAAAATCAGTGAAATTCACTGATTTTCAGTGATTTTTCACTGATTATTCAAAGAATTTCACAGATTTTTCAGTGAATTTCATAAATATCACTGAGTTTTCAGTGAATTTTCACTGATTTCCAGTGATTTTCTTTCACTGATTTGTCTTCAGTGAAAAAATTTTCACTGATTTTCTCCTGTGCTGCAGTTCTGACTGTTTCTCAGTGATTTTCGGTAATTTTCACTGATTTATAATTGAGAGAGTACTTAATTGAGGATAATCTTAATCAAGTTCGAGTAAAAAAAAAAACGCTTCTTTTATTTTGGGTTGGATTGAAGACAGCTCGTTTAATTACGTTGTTACGCTGCGCTGTTGAGACATGTTTACGTTTTAAAAAAGAATGCTCGCTGAGGTAGATATAATGAGTAGTTGCCTATTTGATTGCTGGTGCGGCGCGGCGCGGCGTCTATTCTACATAAATATTATGTATACAATATACGTACGTTTACGTATGTGCAGTGTACTATGTGTGTAGTGTAGTACATATGTATATGTAACATACCTACTCCTCCATGTACTGTTATTCGATCTTGGGATGAGGGTTGAGAGGCTGTCGCGACTACATACCTATCCGAGTGTATGTGTATGTGTATGTGTTTATATATAACCATTAAACGAACGGCATTTTAAGCGTAGCGTCGAGTGAACTGGCTGATGTGAGATAAAGGCGATAGTCGAACCGCCTGAAAATTATTTAATACTTACCTATACCCGTCTACTTGTACTTCCTTACTTACTTACCTATAGGTATACTTATAGTGTTGTTAGAAACCGTGATCCCCTGGTCGATCGCGCGATGTCGACTATTTTGATAGGTAGTAGGTAATATGTAGGTATCTGAAAAGAAGAGAGAGAGAGAACAAAAAAGGTATACCTAATAGGTACTTGTTCAATTTGTACTGCACATAACATTTTGCACTTGTAGCTGTAGCTGTAGCACTTGTAGGTTGTAGACTTGTAGGTGCAGCGAAAGTGGGCTAGCTATATTTGTAGATACCTAGACCTACCTATTCGATCTTGTACTTCCCTTACCAGTTACCAGCACTGGTATACCGGTACACTATACACTATTCAGTACACCTACAGTATACTCGTACAAAAAACCTATTTTATTATTAATTATTTTTTCTGTCGCATTTTTCTAGGGTTTCGACGACGATACGGTATCGGGAACTCCGGGATACATGGATCCGTCATGCTTCATTTCCAAGGTAGGTACTAGGTACTAGGTGCCTAACTGTAACTACATACCTACCAACGAATGCGAGCGCTGCAATTTTTACACGTTTACATTACCTACTTATCACAAGTCATTCGTCGTTTACCTGACTGAGTTTTAGAAAATTCTCTCTCTCTCTAAAAAAAAGTCGTTAGGAAATGATGTTCTTTAATGCGAATGCGAATAAAAAAATGAATCCGAAACGAACTATTTCAGGTAACTGTGAAAGCGATTTACGACTACGTCGCACTACATCCTGATGAGTTGTCGTTCTGCAAGCACGCTGTTATCACAAATGTTGACAAACAAGAAGGCGGCTGGTGGCGTGGTGATTACGGTGGCAAACAGCAGCACTGGTTTCCTTCGAATTACGTCGAAGAAATCGAACCTCAGCAAGAACGCGAAGACTCGGTAGGAAATGAGAAATATTTTGGCAGTTGTCGCGCGTGAAACGCTAACCAGCTTAATTTATTGCCATTTACCAACTACGTAGTGACTAATCGTACAAGTAGGTTAGGTACTTACGTACCTACCTACGTACCTAGTACCTACGTGGACTACCGAGTACCGAGTACAATAGTACATGCCTAATTGGTGAGAAGAAAACATGTTCGGTGCATTGCACATACGTTTGTTTCGCAGTCGGGAGACGCGCAAGTGTTGGGCAGTCTGCAGAAAGGCAGCTTAGATGTTATGGGAGCGGTGGTGGATATCGTCAGTAGCGGAAGTGCCGATCTCGATTCTCTGCTGAGAATACAAAATCCGAATATGTGCACAACTTTCGAAGTAGCTGCCAAAACGTACATCGAAGCGCAGCAATGGATGCAAAGCATCATAGAAACGGCGCAAAATGCGAGCGCTAGGGTAATCAAGTCGATAAGTCGCTCAACTTCGTAGTTGATACGGATTCGATCTTCGGCATTTTATATGTACTTGGTATACGTTTTTAGGAAAATCACCACAAAGAAATGGAAAGAGCGTGGCGAGTAGCTAAAGAAATTTCCAATTTGATCATATATTGTCGTTCGGTAACGTTCAACGCCGAACAAGTCAAGCAAGGAGATTATATTTATAACGAAATGTCTTCGTTTCCCGAAACAAAAGCCGAAAAGCTAATGTGTCAGCAAGAAAGCAAAGTATTTCTACGATATCATAAGGTAATTTTATTTCAGTAGGTACCTACCTATCTTTTATTTATCGACGACGGGCTACATAATTATGTATAAGTAAAAAAAAATGGCGAAAAAGCGAGTATTTTGGATTTTACTTGCGCTTTTCATCGGTGTCTACTTTCTACTGTCTACTTACTCACCCGTGATTAACCTTATTAATTGTTGGTAAAATTATCGTTTTATATAGTATCAAATAAGTCGAGTATACCCGAAAGGACAACGAATAGACTCTTCCAATTACAATCCGATGCCGATGTGGAATTATGGTAGCCAAATGGTCGCTTTGAATTGGCAAACACCCGGTAAGAAACGTTGGTTTTACTAAATCGCACCTACGCCGCGCCGCCGATGTAATAAGTGATACTAGATCTCAAGAAAATTCGATTCTCGTACCTATTGTTATGCGGTCAATTTTCCGTTAAAACCAATAAACCAAAAATTGCGGATTTTTTGGAGATCTTATATTGTCATCGCCGCGCCGTTGGAGGTGCGAAGCTAGCGGTTGACTAGGAAAGGTTCAAGGTTGGCACACGGAGACACGTACCTACAAATGTAGGTACGTGTCTGCGTGTCGATTATCGACTACTTAAGCGATATAATTTTTTCTAGACAAAGCGATGCAGATCAATCAAGGCAAATTCATGTTCAACGGAAGTTGCGGCTACGTATTAAAGCCAGATTGTATGTTTCGCGAAGGCTTCGATCCATTGGATCCCAATTCTCTGGGAACCGACACGAAGAGTAAATACGTTTTGTTGAAAGTGATCGGCGCTCGTCACCTGGGTCGTTCCGGTCGAAGTACCACCAGTCCTTCGGTTGAAGTGGAGATTTTAGGAGCTGATTACGATGCTGGAATCAAATTGACCACCCGAACTATTTGTTAGTTATCGAACAAAATTTTTTACTAGCGCTCGTTGCGCTGCTTATCTGTCTGTTTTTAATTTTTTCACAAAAACTTTCATTTCTCGCTTATTCGAGCAGCCGACAATGGATTGAATCCCACATGGAATGAGAGTTGCGAATTTGAAGTAAAATTTCCGGATATCGCCTTGATTCGCTTTGTTGTTCAAGATGAGGACATGTTCGGCGATACGAATTTCATTGGACAAGCAACTTACCCGGTAAAATCCTGTTTTTTTTAATTGTTTTTTTATTTTGCCTGATTAATTTTGCTATACCTACGGACGAAAAATAATGATAGATTTTCAATAATTAATCATTACGGATAGAAGTAATCCTGTACCTACGTTCTTTTATTTTTATTTATTTTTCTTTCTTTTTCAGTTGACGTCTATCAGAACCGGGTACCGTAGCATTCCTTTAAAAAATGGATATTCGGAAGATCTGGAATTGAGCTCGTTGCTAGTCTATATCTCAGTAAAAACCACAGTACGAAAACAATATAATCTCGTAGACAGATTCCATTAGTTGTTTAGGTATTCGGAACTGCGTATGTAATAATTGGTTTTTCTAATTGCGAATTGTTACAGGACAGATTTCCGAACACGGTTTCTTTATCAGGACATCCGTTCTCGAAAACCACTGGTAGATTGAGTGACCTCAAAACCTATCCTCCTTTAATTTGACTGTGAAAGCCAACTTCGTGTTTTCAATTGAATCAAATTTTAATTTCGAACATACGCATTTCGAGCTATCGATGCGGATTGATTTTGAAAATTTTTTATTGCACTCGAAGATCGAGAATTACCGCAAAATATTATTTTCTTAAGTAGTGAGATTCTGATTTGTACATTCGATTTTACAATTTTTTTAATTTTATTATTGTTATTTTATACCTAAATTACCTACCATCGCAACTTATTCATTTTTGTATTGTCAACTTTTGTTTTATTCATAAAAATAATGTACCTACTTGTACACCTTGTTTTCTAATGCAAGTAGATATGTATCTAAAAGTACCTTTATATGTTAAGCATTTTTGACTTGAAATATTATGTATTTTTCAATATTTAATCTTTTTCTCCACAAATGAATTGATAGTTGCGATGACGTGCGGCCGAATCGCAAATCTAACAACAGCGTATCCGGCGATCTCGATTTTACCCTTTGCCGAAAACCGAGAGCAATTGGACAGTAAAAATTTTCTAGGTCACAGTTATTCATTTGACGCGAAAATTTTTATTGCCTTATTACCCTTGGATTTCGACCGAGAGTGGATTCGAGGTCGCCGGACTCAGTCGGACGTCGCATTCCTCTGATATTCCCGAATGAAAATTGAAATAATGTAAAAGAAAGCTGCAATAACGACGAAACGAATGAACAGATCGTAAATCCAACGCCGGATTTGTGTTCGGCGACCGCGAATCTGTCACTGGTCGAAATTCAATGGCAATAGGGCAATAAAAAATTTTCGCGTCAAGGTCACTCATTTGGCATCATAAATTTTCATCGCCAAATTACTTCTGGATTTCGGCCGTGCATAGAATCGAGATCGCTGGACAGTGGACACCAATTCAGCGTCGGACTTTCAGTCGAACGACGCGACGCGTTCTTTTGATATGCGCAAAGTAAATTGAAAAAATGCAAAATAAAAATTACAATAACGCATCGTACACGCTAAATTTCATACCTCATTGGTATTGATTTATTTGTATGAAAAAGTGAAGTGCAGTTCGTCGGATGCAAACACGCACGAGTCATGCGATTTCTCTTCGATGCTTTCAAAATGGAAGATATTTTTCGTGACCTACATATGTATAAATTTCGAAAGTTGGCTGATTTCGCTGTAAGATTAATAATAATAACATACCTAATTACCTACCTACTTTCGGTACATGTATTACCGCCTATAATACTTATGTGCCTACAATACCTACATACATAGGTACCAATACTTACATTCGTAGATAGGTACCTAAATTACATCTCCGAGATGATGCGCGCATTTGCGCCGCGCCTAATCGCAATTTCATGCATTGAAAATGTTGTTAGCTTTTCACTATCTATTTACTCGGCGATATTTATAAAATGAAGTCAATAATCATTGCAGAATCGCATAAGAGGATTTCAATTAAGAGAAAAAACCTGGTTAAAGGTGCGAGGTGCTTGACATAATGTGCACTACTACAAAAGCAAAAAATTATCTGTATTCTGAAGGTGTGCTGTAATCCTTTCTAGGAATTTTTTTTCAAGTTTCCGTTAAATTGAATTTTAAACCCGTATTGAAAAATAATAATGATATGTATCATAGCTGTGAATAATATCTCTCTTCTTCAATTCTTAGGTAAGTATCGTCAAGAAAAACGGAAATGGCATTCAAAACACCTATATTTGATGATGAATCTTCCTTACTTGATATGTACCTATACATATGTATGAATGTTGAATTACATCACATTCCTATACGCTCCAAATACATACTTACCTATATCTATTTTATTTTAGGTGGGTACCAATTTATTGTAAAAAAAAATGGAAATTGCGTGCCTCTTTTTTCTTCCTTTTTGCGATGTTGTTCTTCTTTTGTCGAGATGGTTTGTGTTTTTTTTTGGAAAATTACCGACATTATTTTGTTGAACTTTAATTTTATTAAGGCCCCGTACAACAGCAGTTCATCATGAAATTATAATCAGAGCAGAGAAGTTCTGGTGACACAGGACATTTCAAATCCGAATAACATGGAACCGGAACGTTATCTAAAAATCAAAGAATAAAAATTTTCCTCATCTCGAAATGCTCACTTTTTTGCAAAAAAAAGACCGAAAATTTTTATTGCCGGATCGCGCTTGGAATTCGGTCATAGGCTAATTCGAGGTCGCTGAACCCGAATCCGGCATCGGTTTTTCGATCCGGTCATTTGCAGAGCTACTTTTCGCAATTTTCTTTCCAGTTTTTCCAATTTTCTCGGGCGAATATCGGTGAAACGCGACGTCAAAACTGAAATCCGATACCGAATTCGGATTCAGCGACCTCGAATTAGCCTATGGCCCAATTCCAAGCGCGATCCGGTTATAAAAATTTTCCTCGTCTCGAAATGCTCACTTTTTTCCCAAAAAAAGACCGAAAATTTTTATTGGCGGATCTCGCTTGGAATTGGGCCATAAGCTAATTCGAGATCACTGAACACGAATCCGGCATCGGTTTTTCGATTCGGCCATTTGCAGAACTAGTTTTCGCAATTTTCTTTTCAGTTTTTCCAATTTTCTCCGGCGAATATCGGTGAAACGCGACGTCAAAACTGAAATCCGACACCGAATTCGGATTCAGAGACCTCGAATTAGCCTATAACCGAATTCCAAGCTCGATCCGGCAATAAAAATTTTCGGTCTTTTTTTCGCTAAAACGTAAGCATTTTGAGAGGAGGAAAATGTTTATTGCCGGATCGCGCTCAGAACTGGGCCATAGGTTAATTCGAGGTCGCTGAGCACGAATCCGGCATCGGTTTTTCAATCTGGCAATTTGCAGAGCTAGTTTTCGCAATTTTCTTTCCCGTTTTTTAAATTTTCTCGCGCGAATATCGGTGAAACGCGACGTCAAAACTGAAATCCGACACCTAATTCGAATTCAGAGACCTCGATTTAGCCTATAACCGAATTCTAAGCGCGATCCGGAAATAAAAATTTTCCTCTTCTCGAAATGCTCACTTTTTTACGAAAAAAACGACCGAAAATTTTTATTGCCCGATCGCGATTGAAATTCGGCCATAGACTAATGCAAGATCGCTGAACACGAATCCGAGGTCGGTTTTTCGATCCGGCCATTTGCAGAGATAGTTTTCGCAATTTTCTTTTCAGTTTTTCCAATTTTCTCCGGCCAATAACGGTAAAACGCGACGTCAAAACTGAAATCCGACACCGGATTCGGATTCAGCGACCTCGAATTAGCCAATAACCGAATTCCAAGCTCGATCCGGCGATAGATTCCATAGGTATTGGCAGTGACGTCGAAAACTTTTTTTGGAGAGAGGGTACAAAGTAGGTAGGTTAGGTACCTACCTGTAGAGATTTAAAGTACCAGAAGGATTTTAAGTGGAGGGGGTGAAAGGGAACCTTCTTTTGCACTGTCGTCTCGAATAGATCATAGAATTGTGATTTTGTTCATGCCCGGGCAAAGTTTTGAAAAAATTGTATTTTTAGTGTCCAAAAAAGACTTTTGTCACATTTTAATGATTTGGAAATTCCTATCTGATGTATGTAATTGACTAATTGAGGGGGGAGGGGGTGGTACATTTGATACTTTGTACCCTCTGGCTATCAATGGGGGGGGGGAGGGGTACAATGTACCTTCATATCCTACTTTCCGACGCCGCTTGGTATAGGTAGGTAGCTAGGTACTACTTACGTTATACGTAGGTAGGTAGAGGTACTAGGTATGTGTGCGTATGCAATCCCCGCTTACATGAATCGAAAAATATCACGAGTGATCATTATAGTTACTTCCAAGATTACAAGAATTTTAGGAATCTCACCATATTCGGATCCAGGACATCGACAACAATATCCATGTATCACTGCGGAGTCGTCTTGACATTTCCATGTTGGGCAGGAACGTAGTCCGCAATTGGAAAATCGATTCAGTCGATTAAGTACTGTGTTAAATTACATTTAAGTATGTACTTTTATTCAGAATTATTTTGACTGCAACTAAGAGCAGTCATCTACTATTACCTACACCTGTATTGAAACACTGTGCATAATTATTAGGTACGCAGACATGAGTGCTCAGCTACTTACCTACCTACCTACATCTGGTTATAACCGCGATACCTACATGAAATATCGCGTAGCCTACCTAGCACATATTATTCGTAAGGGATACAATAGGTAAATACTTACATAATTTGAAGGGGGGAAATCGGATAATAGGTATAGTAGGCAATTTCGGAATAATTTCAGTCGAATTAGTCAATCGATAACCATATGAGGTGAGGTATGTGATTATGACATTTATGACAACCAGTTACCAATACTTATATGTACATAGGTACCACCTACATCAAATCTGCAATGGAATTTCGCTTTAACCTACCGCCCTAGGCCGTTGTCAGGTAAGTATATGAAACGGTATTCAGTCAGAAGAAGCCCAGTGATAGCGACCAAATATGTACTCGAGTAATGGCGTGCAGATGAGACAAAAAGTCGTTCAATTGTTCGATCATTGTTCAGGATGAGTGGTGGGTAATCAACGGTAGGACATCGAAAAAAAGGTACAGCGGCTAGACTAACGTAAGCGATAAAATAATAACAAATTTATTTACGGCAAACCGGTTATGCAATTTTATTAACACGAGTGAAAAGAATCGTTCAGCGCATACCTACGTATGTAAGGATTGAAAAATTCATCGCAAAAATAAAACTACCTATCTTCGCGAATGATTATAATATAACGAGCCTTGAAAAATCAAAACTAGTGATTCATCATCCGAAAAATGGTTTTGTTTCGAATACAATACACCACCATACAAATAGGCGCCTAAAAAAGTTACTTAAATTTATCTGCAAAAAAAACTATAGGCAGGTACACATCCGTGCATTGTATGGTAAGTTTAAAAAACACATTTTTTGAAAAAAAGGAATACCTGGTTACCATATACCGAGGTACCTATTTAATTTTCGTTTTTCATTTTAAAAAGTCGCTGCTACGTCTTAAAATTTTTTAGAATCAATATTTTCTTTCACACCTTTTCAGTCTTATCCGAAAAAAAGCTAGTTCGTGAGCATTTTGAAAAGCGTATAGCACGTGGTCTGGGACCAAGTCTGCCTTATATCATGTTTTCCTCAATGGTTTTAGCATTTTTGAGGTGTTTTCCATTTATACCTACTTCATCTACCGGAGATTTCGTAAATTGTGAGGATTTTGCGAAGGTAAGTACCTCCATTCCATTTTTTTCAACAATAGTTTTGACTTTTTTGAATTTCTTTCCATTTTTACCCTGGTTGCAGGAGATTTTCCAAATTGTGAAGGTATTGTGAGGGTACCCTTATATCATGTTTTTCAGAATGGTTTTTGCATTTTTGAATTTTTTTCCAATTTTACTCTATTTACCTACAGCCTACACGTGATTTCTCAAATTGTGAGAATATTGTGAGGGCGCCCTACGTTTTTAAAATTGTTGGGTATCGATGTGAAAGTGAGTGGGTGATTTCGACAGCTTTCTCGTTCGAGTACCTACTTTACTCCAATTTTCCGTGCCTAGACTATCATACTTATGTAATACCTATAGGTCTATAAGTAAGTACTAAAATGTTGCTTCGAGCCGAACCAATTTTACTACCACAATTGGTCTGTCTGTAGGTATATCTATCAAAAGAAGATGAATATTCTTTGATACCTAATTACTCAAAGCCTCGGATGAGCTATATGCACAAATAGGCGGTAAGCTGTGAAAATGATGCTTAAATTCATCACGACCAATTACTTATATACCTACTTACCTACGTAAAAAAAAGTTTATATATAATGTAGGTACTCACGCGAAAGGAAAGTCCGTTTTTCTCTCGTTGGAAGGTGTGTTAGAATCGGCGAAAAACAGCACACAACTAATATAAATTTGCGAAAGTGCAAAGAACTGGACATCATTTTTTTGAATTTAAAATTGAAAGGTACCTAGGTAAATTGTGCATGTGCAATCGCCATCGCCTTACCTCGAACACAGTCTTTTTATGTTTGACTAATTCGTTAATTAACGCGGTGACGTCTATTTACTTAATTAGATACCATACCTACGTCGTTCTTCCGATCAGGATTAGATCATTATAATTATCATTTTCAGTTAACGACTACTTCATTCCAGCGTAAACGGTCCTCGCCAATTATACCTAATTTTGATGATAGCAGCCAAATAGGTACATTATTATGTTTTTCCATAAAACTATTATCAAGGTGTGTATATGTACCTATTAGTTTAAAATACCAATAACTTTGCTTACTCATCGACGTAGAACCTTTCTCACTCAAACGTAATTTACGTTTTATTTGCTTTTACAGTTTACTCCAATAGATAAATACCTACAGGAACTGATTTGATCGGAAAATCAATGGAAATTGTTTACAGTAATTGAAATTCCCAATTCAATGGACAACACTAATCAATGCTTGTGCGTTTAGTTCAAGCAAATTGTTACCTAAGCCAGGATAAAGAACTATAATTATTTTCCGTTCGACTACATCTCTTAAGTAAATAGGTAGGTAGGTAGGTAGGTAGGTAGGTAGGTACTTATTTACTAACACATTTACAAAAGATCTAAAAGGTATACAAAACCCGGCAACTTTTGAATACCTAGTTACCTATACGAAAATATTCACAATTTCTGATTTTTTCCCCTATTTTTTAGAAGAAATTTGTTATTTTTGAGAAAAGTATTCTTTAATAGGTACCTATTTAGAAGAGAAAAAACAAAAAACGAAAACTCAAAAACCGCCAACCCCAAACAAATTTTGGACCAGTTCAAGAGAATGAAATTTACCGGAAAATATTTTTTTCGTGTTCCTCTTTCACAGATGAACAATATCTCGTTCGTGTTCATCTTCTTTTCCCTCTTCGCTTCGCTGTTCGCTTTCCTTTTTCCAAGTGTACCTATTTGTAAAATCACACGTAATCTCTCATCAAATCGTCGTTATCATTCAAGCATTCGTAGGCTAGGTATTTACTTTCTTACTATACTCAAGTACATATGTATTATGTACCTAGCTAGTAGCTACCTACTTAATGCATCGCATCGCGTCGCGTCGTAATGTTTATGTATACCTACATATACCTATACCTATACCTATTACATAAACTTACGCTTCGGGTAGGCCTTTTACCTACTTACAAGTACCTACCATACACGATCATTAACGTCGAATGATAATGATGCCAATCGCAGTCGGTACCCATAACCCATATTGAAAGAAGCAGGGCTCAGGGCCCAGGGCCCAAATCTCAAGTCCCAGGCAGGTGAGGGTACCATATTCAACTTGTCCAGGTGTAAGCATGTACTCGTAGTACGTAGTAAACACCATACATGGTTTAGGTAGGTACTGAACGATTTCTCGAGTTCGAGGGAAGCGCGAACACAATGCGCCGTACAAATTGTAGAACTAGAAATCAACTTTCCCCTTTTTTTCTAAATACCTAATCACATTCGTACTCGCATAGGGATTAGATAATGGTACATTTTTTTTATCGCTAGTAGACGTATGCTTTATTTACGTTTGGATCCGCGATAGCGCGGTGTACCTACTCCATATTTTACCTACGAGTAATACGTAGACGTACCTACGAGTAGGCATATCCTATTCCCGTTCAACAACATGTATCTACAAACGACTACGCAACTACGCGAACACTACAATTACGTATACGTACTTACGGTATTTGTATAAATGCGCAGAGGTAGTAAGGTAGGTACCTAGACCTAGTGACTAGAACTAGAGCTACGGGGCTTTATAGGTATAGCTATATGACTACAGCTGCAGTTACAGCTAAAGGTACCATGTAGGTAGGTCTACGTAATCTCTGTATCGAAACTCGGAAACGATTAATGGTGCCAGCCTGGCGGCCAATTGATATTTGCTATTTGTTTTTTCCTATTCGCTATTCGCAATTCGTCGTAATGCTGAGTAGGCGTTTTTGGCACTTCACCGCCGCGCCGATACCTTAGCGAGTTCGTCTTCGGCTTACGTTAGCGCCACGCGTAACCGACCGCGCATGACGCGACGCGACGCGAAACCGCAAAAATATTACATTGGTCAGTTTTACATTTTTTTTTTTTGTTTGTCGCGCTGTTTATGTTTTTTCTCTCGTCTTTCGAGTACCTAACTCTACCACTACCTACTTAGTACTTCACTTATACTTACCTAAATCGTTAGTCATCTGACGACGCGCCGCACCGTCCGTCTTTTTACGAGACAAGTGACGGTGACAGCAACGGCAGAAATGAAGTCTACCGTCGAACCGGACAGTGTACGATTTATCTTAGAAAAAACTGATCGAACGTCACAATATCGCGCTGTTCCGACCATCAATGCGCCTTCGACCAAACGACTGAGAGATGGGATCGCGTCGCTTTGGTAAGACAAGGTAAGTAGGTAGGTAGGTAGTATCTTTTCTACTTTTCATACTGTAAGGATAGGGTAATACATATTTAAAGGCAAAAACCTTGAAACCATTCGATACGTTGACGTAGGTTTTTCTCTTTTTTATTGCAAAAAATTAAGAAATTGAAAACTCAAAAAAAAAAACAGGTACCTAGGTAGGTAGCTAGGTACTTGTATTGGTACAAAAGAGTTAATCCATACGTATACCATACAACATATTTACATGAGTACACTACTGGTAGGTACATTGAAAGTAAGCTTAGGTACATAGAAATATCGATATACGGGCATCGAATTTACATACAATAATTACCTACAATAGATAGATGTCTGCAAGTAGGAAACATAATGTTAACCGAGTCGCAAGATAATCAGAATCACTTTCACGTGGATACAAAATATCAAATATGTATCATTGTATCTACGAGTATCGATACCTAAAGGATACCAAATTACCAATACGACATGCGCAGTAAAGATCTCCTTAGGCGACAGGTAGATAAGGTAAAAACGAATAGAATGTAACACGTATAGATGAGTAGGTAGACGGAACGCAGTTGAATTTGCGAAAGAGTTCTAGCTGAAAACGCTTTTGGTGACTCCCGGCGGCAGTGGAACGTCAAATACGATCGGCGGATTAACGGGAAGATAATTGATGTTGCAGGTAGAAGCGTTGATGTAAATGATTTTTCCATCGGATGATACGCCATAGCCTGCGAATCAAATACGGCGAATAAAAAACATATTGAAAACGTGTTTTCTTTTTTCATACTGTTACTAAGAGAGTACATACACATAAAAGCATTACGAAGTAGCTAACTATATTTATACACGGTATGGCAGCTGCTGATAAGCTAGCACCTCGTAGGCTACGGTATTCAACTCTCTCTAGTACATATCGGTAAGGTATTTGTATTTAGTTTACGCGTTTACCTTCGTGGACATGCCCGAAAATGTGGTATTTAGGAAGTACTCTTTGCTGAACGGTGGATAAAAGTTCGACGCAGCCAGCGCGTACTCCGGTGCAGCATAAATCGCCGAATCCCAAAGGCGGCGAATGTGTAATCAAAATGTCCGTGTCGTCCGGTATTAAATTCCATTTATCTAAGCACGGTTGTCCGCGAGGTAAATTGAACGCCCATTTACAGAATTCCGGTTGCCTAGCGAGAGTAGGTAGAGGTACAAGGTATTACTTGTAGATACTTACTACTTACACAAAATATGATTAGCGCTGCTTCGCATATGCACACTTCGCACAAGGCGAATGTGCAGAAAATACGGGTATATACATGGTATACATATGTAGATGTAGATGTAGATGCAGATGCAGGTACTAGGTACAAGTAAACGCATCTAGCTATCTACATACCATAAATGCCATTGCATTAGGTAGACGTACCACGGTGTTCCGTAGATTTTAATTCCATATACGCTAATCTGCATGTCTTCCAAGTACTGGCAAGACGTGAGCTTTTTTCGTATGTCGTCTTTTTCCACAGCCTGCTTCAGATCCTCTCTGGCTAGTCCTAAAGTGGGTATTTCGTCTACCCGATAGCCTTCCTGATAGGATAGTTTGTTGGTTAACGGATGAGTGAAGGTCGGATCAAAACTCAATTCGTGATTACCCGCGATGACTATTTTGTGTTTGTGAGGAAGTTTTTCTGCCGCAATAATAAAAAACCACACACATTATCTACCCACCAACCTACCTAGTTATTTACTATTTAGCGCTAGTACGTATGTATACGTAGTCGATAAGGTTCAATACCTGAACTACGTATGCATATAATTCTTACCTATCCAACTGTTGAAGTTTACAACTTCGTCTTCGCCGCCGCACCTAGTAAAATCGCCGGCATGAATGAATATGTCGCCTTCCGGAATATCGAATTTGAGATGCGACGTTAGAGAATGTGTGTCGCTCATGCAAACGACCCGTACCTGCGCACAAAGTGAATCGCTTCGTTACAATTCGGTACTTACGGTTGCTCACAATTGTTTCGGTACTATGCATTTTGGAATTCCGCGTTTGACAATAATTTTAGAGAAGAAAACACTACCGATATTTTCGAATACTCGCCATGTTATCGGGAACGTTGGTCTTGGGTGGCGAAACGTTGATTTTGATGACTTTCTGCGCTCTCGACAAGAGTTCCCAGGCAGCGGTTGGATTGCTGCTCAAGCTGTGAACTTGTACTTTCATCGCTACAGTGTACGTTTAGGTGTTTTCTTGAAGCGTTAACGGAACCGAAGCCAAAATTGCGCTTTTCAAACGGTCACCTGAC
The DNA here is from genome assembly GCA_033439095.1 of Pseudococcus viburni. Classification (NCBI taxonomy): domain Eukaryota; kingdom Metazoa; phylum Arthropoda; class Insecta; order Hemiptera; family Pseudococcidae; genus Pseudococcus; species Pseudococcus viburni. The sequence continues at coordinate 45,517 of JAVBJF010000680.1, read as the reverse complement.
GAAACATCGTCGCCGAATTATCGATATCGTGTTCGTGGTATTCGTTACTCGATGATAGCGGAAAAGGCACTGGCACCGGCATTTCCATCAACTGCTGGCTTGCGCGCGTACGTGTCCCGCTCTGATGATCTGCGCTGGTGTAAAACGTTACCTTTTCCGCTTTTCGTTTTTTCGCAGACGATGTACGAGTAAAGACCGCTATCCTTTTTTGGAGTAGAAACCAGGAAACTGAAAACGGACAACAAACGGCAGTGAGGCGACAACGAAGCGGGTTATCAGAAGGTGTTTAATGGGTACTACGTACTACTATTCATACGCAGTTAGTACTCGTACTCGTGCAATACTTACCGATATTGATAGTTTGTTGTCTGGCTCCGGCAGGCTGGCGCTGGTTTCAACTGTGGATCTAGTGAAATGAATGAAACAGGTCTTTAAATTTTGATGTTTGCACCAGTACATTATCTAGTCGCCTCAAATAATTATTACTTATTAACTAAAGATTTTTGTTCATACTGCAGTTAATAGTAATAAAATAAAACTGTAGAAATTTTTTTCAAACCTCATAATCGGTGGTGATAACAACTCGAACTTCTTGTTCTTGATAAGACGAAAAGTTGTTTAACGCGACGGAGAAGCGAGAAAAGACCCCGGTTAACCGGGTAACAGGAGAACGAAAACAATTGAAAGTCACGGCAGTTTCGTTCTTTTTCAAGTTTTGGGGTTCTCCTTCCAAATGACGTACTATCAGTGTGTGTTCCCGTTCAACGTTAGATTTCTCTTTCGCGACGCATTTCATCTCTCAGTTTCAGGTCTCAGTCTCACTAAGTCTCACTGTCCCAGGTATCTATACGGAATTACAAAGGGAAACGAGACATGAAACAGGTTTTGTTTTTGTGTTGAATTGGTGTCTTTTCCTCTTTTCGATCCATTTCCATATGGTGTTAATATTTATAAGAAGGTGGGGTGAAGGAAGAGTTTAACTGTAAAACTGTAACCTTAAGGACATTCGAATTCCAAAATCGCAGCGAGTGTATAGGCAAACAAAAGAGAAAGCTACCCTCACAGAGGAGACGGAAACCTAAAGGCGGTATTTTATGTAGGAAAGGAATGTGCAATGAGTGTTCGCTGTCACCCTATATTGTAGCTCGTAACTTACGGCTACGACTACGAGTTGTAGGTATACAATGAAAAGGCAATCGAGTTCTTTTTCTTTTATTTCGTAGATTCTGAAGGAAAAAAATCTAACTGTGATAGCGAAGTTGGAATTAGGTAGTTCAAATTTAAATTTTAGTTTTTTCTGGTAGAATAGGGGATTATCTGGTAAAAATCTTATAAGGGAAGTAGGTACCCCAACTCTAAGTGAAATTTTAAGCCGAAATAGAAATAAATCGAATGTATATTACATACATCACAGAACGCCATAAGTATGCGAAATGTCAGGTGCTAAAGTAATTTCTCGAATCTTGGCGATTTTTGAAACTAAAATTATAAAATTATCTCATTGCCCTGCAAAAAAAGAAAATTTGATCTAGGTTATCAACAAAAAAGGCTGAAATTTGGTATATATACACTATTTTCGATCTTCTGTATCGAGAGAAAGTGGTTTTGACTTTTGGAACTTTCAAATTTTTGTGGAATTTTCCAGCTCTAGAAAAAATCCTATAAAAATGGTCCATATGAACTTCAGCACGTATAATCGCCGATTACACATATTGGCGACCTATTTGATCGAAAAATAGGGTAACTACTAGTAGTTTTCGACTTTTTACTTCGATGCGTACGCTATAGGAGTAGTTTTAAATTTAGTTCAGGAAAAGTTTTTTCTTCCAGAAGATAAAGACATGGACATAAGTGGAGATGGACCGTAACTTTTGGGTGGGGGGGGGGGGGGGTGCTTGAGCCTCGGTTGAAAAAGAAAAAAAAACAAATCCTCCAAAAATGGTTCCACCCTTACGATTAAGAGATTTTTACTCAAATTTTTTTCAATTTATGAAGAATCGATGAAAGGAAAGAGGGCTCTACCGTCTACCATCATTTTGAGGATGCATTGTGTAAACTCATCGAGCCTGAGCGAAGCGAGGGCGCAAATTTTCGAAGAAAAAGGAATCCAAAAGCTATGCAATCAAATTTTAGAATTGAAATGAAGGCGAAATCTTTAACCCTTCACTTTTAAATATACCTACTTCAATTTGAAAAATTGATAATTTTCAGAAGAAAAATAGATAATTCGTTTTTAAACAGTTTGTTCAAAAAAATTCCATTTCATAGGCGTAGAATTTTTGTGATTTTTTAAGGTTTTTTTTTACGAAATTTCGTACATTTTTGCTACATGACAAAACAATATTTACAGACTTAGAAAAAATTTCTTAAAAAGTCGGCAAATTTTGACTATTTGCAACGAAATATTCCTATTTTTGAGAACACTTTTCGACTTGAAAAACAAAATACCCCATCGTGTTTCACGCTGTACTCTATCCACGAATAACTTGGAAAAAATCTCCCGAAAAACCTCCTGGATTGTTTTCCAAAATTTGTGAGGGGTAATTTTTCCAAATTTGGTTGCTCTGAATCAGTATTCATTGTTCCCAAATCTCTTAGATCATTGGTTTTCGTTGATAATGCCTACTCGTATTAGGTAGATAGCTAACCTAGATGGTATAATATCATTCGGTGTCATCAATCAATCAGTCATCATACGTGGATTTTAAAGAACGCGAATAATCTGTTTCAACAATCAAAATTATGCTCTGTTTTTGATCGATTACATGTAACATGTAAGCACCTGCTACTTAATTTCTTCATCAAAAAGACCATTTTAGTAACTTGATAGGAATAGTAGGTCTTAAAAACTTAATTACCAACCTTCTTTATTCGTACTTGCCTATTATACGTAAGATGAAAACTTCAGATACCTAGGTAATTACGACTTCAAAACCAACCACTTCTATAGAACTCGACATCCCGAGTAATTTTTGCGATAACAATTTTTTTAATTTATCCAATAGTTTTCTTAATATTGAGGGGGAAAGAATTGTCAAAAAATAGAAAATTTCCAAATTTTGGGCAAAAAAATTCAATTAGCATAAACCGAAAGTGTTTTCTCCCTAAATCGAGGTCGCAGAATCTAAATTTTGGGTCAATTTCGTCCCATGAACAGCCCAAAGGCTCCCACTCAAATTTCCGCGCATTTTTCTTTCTTCAGCTTATAATAATAAAGTTTTGCAGAAAAAATTCCACACGTGCATCGATGATGTAAAAATGCAGAAGTGTGCAACATTTGAACCATTTTGGTTGAGTAGAAGCCAAGAAAATTGATTTTTTGTCAATTTCATCACGATTTTCGGATTTTTTGCTCTATGCTAGATAAAGTACACTGTATACCATAGTACTAGGCTACGTTTTTTCGTTTCAAGTGAAAAAGTGAAGTTTTATTGCAAATTACGATTTTTTTTCATTTTCTCAGCTTCTACTGAAAGGATTTTGTTCAAACATGACAAACTAATAATTTTTTACATTTCCGATGCATGTATGGAATTTTTTCATAAAAAAAAATTTTTACAAGCCGGAAAGAAAGAATGCCCCAAAATTTGAGTGGGGGCGTTTGGGTTGCTCCAAGGATGAAATCGACCCAAAATTTGGATTTTGCTACCTCGATTTAGGGAGGGAACGCTTTCGATTTATGCCAATGGAATTTTTTTGCCCAAAATTCGGAGATTTTCAATTTTTTGGCAATTCTCTCTTCCTCAAAATTAAGGAAACTATTGAATAAATTAAAAAATTTGTCACCACAAAAATTACTCAAGATGTCGAGTTCTATAGGAGAGGTTGGTTTTGAAGTCGTAATTACCTACCTGAATTTTTCATCCTATAATAGGCAAGTACGAATGAAGAAGGTTGTTAATTAATTTTTCAAAACCAATCATTCCTATAGAAATCAATATGCTTAGTAAGTTTGGTTATTACAAATTTTTCGATTTACCAAGTAGTTTCCTTAATTTTGAGGAAGAAAGAATTGCCAAAAAATTGAAAATCTCCGAATTTTGGGCCAAAAAAATTCAATTAGCATAAACCGAAAGTGTTTCCTACCTAAATCGAGGTCGCAGAAACCAAATTTTGAGTCGATTTCATCCTTGGAGCAACCCAAATGCCCCCACTCAAATTTTGGGGCATTTTTTCTTTCCGGCTTGTAAAAATTTTTTTGTTCTGAAAAAATTTCATACATGCATCGAAAATGTAAAAAAGTATTCGTTTGCCATGTTTGAACAAAATCCTTTCAGTAGAAGCCGAGAAAATGAAAAAAAATCGTAATTTGCAAGAAAACTTCGCTTCTTCGCTTGGAACGAAAAAACGTAGCCTAGTACTATGGTATACAGTGTACTTTATCTAGCATAGAGCAAAAAATCCGAAAATCGTGATGAAATTGACAAAAAATCAATTTTCTTGGCTTCTACTCAACCAAAATGGTTCAAATGTTGTACACTTCTGCATTTTTACATCATCGATGCACGTGTGGTGTTTTTTCAGAAAAAAATTCATATTCAAAAGCGAAGTGTACCTAGGGAATAATGTGCTGAAATTTGAGTTGAGTTGGGGGCACTGAGGTTACTCTTACGATGAAACTGACCAAAAATTTGGAATCTGCGACCTCGATTCAGGAGGAAATCGGTTTCTGCTAACTGAAATTTTTCTCCTAAAATTTGGAGGTTTTAAATTTTTTGGCAATTCTTTCTTCCTCAAAATTAAGGAAACTACTTGATAATATCGAAAAATTTGTAATAACCAAACCTACTAAGCATATCGATTTTTATAGAAATAATATTGGTTTTGAAACTTCGATTACCTACCTAAATTTTACATCCTATTACAGGCATGTGTGAATGATGAAGGTAGGTAATTAAACTTTCAAAACCAACTATCTCTATAGAACTCTATACGCTGAATAATATTGGTTTTTATAAATGTTTCACTCAACTCACTCGTCAGTCCTTTCCTTATTATCGAGAAAAAAAATCATAAAAAAAAATAAAAATTGAAAATCTCCATATTTTAGCCTTTAGGCACAAAAATTCAATTAGCAGAAATCAATACCTAGTATTTTTATCCTTCTTACGAATGCAAATTTTTCGAACAAAAACTTCTTTAGCTTATTAAAAAACAAAATCGAATTATAAAAAAAATTAAAATCATTCTATTTTCCCATAATCGAAATTTTAATTTTTTTGATATGTGATTTTGTTTTTTAATAAGCTAAAGAAGTGTTTGATCGAAAAATTCGTATTCGTAAGAAGGATAAAAAATACTATTGGTTTCTGCTAATTGAATTTTTGTGCCTAAAATATGGAGATTTTCAATTCTTCTTATTTTTTTTTGACAATTTTTAACGCATCGGCCCGCTCTAATTTTGGCACCAACTCCTTACCTCTGCTCTAAATTCGAAATTTTTATTGCTGAAACCCCATTTCACGTGCATCGAAGATCCAAAAGTTGATTCACACATATCAAAATTGAACCCTTTTGTATAGGTTCGTGAAAACATCGGATACTGTTCTCAACTACCCCTACCCACCATTCTCAATTAGGCTCATTGGCCTCAATAATATTTAATTGAAAAACGCTGCATTAAACTTACAACTACCAACATTCAGCAGTAATGTATGGCCCCTCCAAACTAGCGTTATGCAACTCATTTAACCACACTGCTTCATTTTTAGCATGTAATCTTTCTCCTTTTTTCTATAACATGCCCAGAAAGGACAAGCGGTAGAAAAAAGACAAACGGTAGAAACTAGATAGGACAAACGGTAGAAACTAGATAGGACAAACGGTAGAAACTAGGTAGGACAAACGGTAGAAACTAGGTAGGACAAACGGTAGAAACTAGATAGGACAAACGGTAGAAACTAGATAGGACAAACGGTAGAAACTAGATAGGACAAACGGTAGAAACTAGATAGGACAAACGGTAGAAAGGACAAACGGTAGAAAAAATAGAGAGAAAATGGGAAATTTAAGGACAAGCGGTAGAATAAAAAGTGCATGGACATTGGACAACTTGTAGAAAAATAGAGAGATAAAGGGAAATTTTAGGACAAGTGGTAGAATGGAAAAAAATAAAGAAGGTTGGCAGCATTACATTCACTCTGTCGGTCTATGTATGCACATGCATCGTTCAATGCTGATTCATTTACCATGTTACCTTTTGGTTAACCAGTGGGGTCTTTTCTTGCTTTTCCGTAATCACTAAAGTTGTTTGGCTTGGTGGTGGGTCGGAGTCTTTTGTCCGAGTTTCGTGTGATAAGTGATAACTGATAATTGTGATAGCGTGATGGGTGTGTTAGGTGTTGACCGTTTTGTTTTGTTGCAGCGGTGTTTCGAAATTTTAATCAAAGTAATTTACAAAATAAATTAATTCGAAGCGAATATTCTGTTTCGAATTTCGTTTTAAAATCATAAAACTTGCGTTACGTTCGACTTTTGTCTGCGTTAGAAATATGCTGAAGAATCACATCGCATCAACTTGTTAACAGGTGGGTTGAGGTTACATTTTTTACTCCCTTGTTAGTTACATTACAATCGTTACAATAATTATTATCGATTACAAATTACTAATCTACGCGGCTAGTATTCGATACAGAGAATGATACGTAGTACGTAGTACGTAGCACTCAATATTTTGGTCGTAGTCGTGGTACTATAGTCTATTCCAAATAAGAAGATGAAAACACTTTGAGAGAAACTGAGAGTTTTAAGACCTTACTAACCATGTATTATTCGTTTGAAATATCAACTTCACTGTTTGTGCACTGCAAAGCATACGAAATATCTATTAGATCAATTTTTTTTTCAATAATTAATAAATAATTACTTCAATGAGCTATGGAAAAGTGATCTGTAATGATGAACTGTTAGGTGTGCTTAAATCATGAGAATTTTGCATGCTTTGCTATGCACAAAGAGTGAGGTTGATATTTCAACCGAATATTACATGGTTAGTAAGGTCTTAAAACGCTCAGTTTCTCTCAAAGTGTTTTCATCTTCTTATTTGGAATAGACTATAGTAATTTTTATTATTGTCCTAATTGCAGGTAGAATGTCATCATCATTGGATGCCGATTTGAGATATAGAGAGAATCCTCTGTACGAGTTCCACGAACCGAGCGACTATTCGTTTTTTTACATAACGCTCGCTTTCTGCTCGGCCCTCGCGCTATTTCTGCTCGTAGTAAACGTTTACTTTTGTTGTTTCTCGGAGCATAAAAACTATTGGGTCAACACTTATACAGGTAGGCTTACATCTTCCACCTGCGACGAAACTGCGATACACACCCACACACACACACACACACACACCTAGCACCTAGCTACTTACCTACCTAGTATGTAACATGTACCTTCCCATGTGTACCTAGCTACCTAGTACCTACATACTATGTAGTCGTATGCGATAGTCGCTGGTGTGTAATTCGCTCGTCATAGAGTCTTAAGGGTACAACGTTATTCGCGCTTTCGACGGTGATATTTATTTTACGTTCCTAGTACAGTACCTACTTTACGCGATCGTGACTTTTTCTTTCACTTTTCGCAGGCAATTATTGGATTTTACCGTTTTGGGTACGAACGCCGGCGGAACAGGTGCCTTTTGACTTGAAGGAACTCGAATGGGTGATTAAACCGGAGCGTTCCGTGTATCAAGCTCAGATTTCCGAAGAGTATTTAGAATTGCAGCGCAAGGAAAGCGATATTTAGCGGCGGCGACCATGTTTCACATTTATTACCCGCCTTTATTTTTTTTAGCCATCTTCATCGTTTTAGTTATCGTGTTGCTGTTGCGATACGGCCCGCGATTCTTAAATGTTCGCCATACCACAAATCCCGTATCTGCCGATTGGTATGATCGTAACTACGAACAAAGGGTATCTCACGCTTAACTCGCGCTGCGCCGCGCCGAGCTATCGACTTACCCGCCCATAATGATTATCTCACTGTTTAGCGTTTACTATTTATATTTAAATTTGAATTCCACGTAGACTAAGTAAAAATTTCTATGTACTGCCTACCTATTAATCGACCCAAGTCGCAGCTGTATTTGCATACCTACGATCTACGTGTATCGCACCCGTGCTTCGAATCGAATCTCTTTTTGTTTTTCCCTTTCACTTCTACTTTGGTGCGGCGTGTTAGATGGTTAACATTGACTAAAATTTTTTATTTTTTAAATTTTTGTTTGTTTGTTTGTTTGCACTATGTATATCACAGTAACGTTGTTCTGTGCTCTGTCTTGATTATGTTCTCTTATGTACGCCTACTACAGTATTTCTAATTTTCTACCCTGGCACACGCAGTACCCAACTACTTATCAAGTTATCACCTACCCCCTACAACTACCTAAACGTTGGTACTTGGCATGTCTGACAACTTGTGATACGTACACTCAATCATTTCCGTCCTCGTTTTCGTACAATTTTTTTACTATCTTATTTTTTTAAATTTTTTTACATGATTATTTTTTAAGGTCTTTAAAAAGAAATTTACTCGTTTTTATGTGTATACCTAATCGCGTATAAGATATTTTTATATAATGTATCTGCTATACAATTATCTATTAGTATTTTTAAAAAGTAATCCGTCCGCGGGTGTGTGTTCGAATGTTCGCGTTTACTTGCGATTCTTTGTTTCTCCCTTTTTTTAATAATGAAACTTTTCAAAATCGATTTCACCATTTTTACGTGTCCCTCCTTCCTCCTTACGTATTTTACTCGTTTTGACCAAGTAGGTACTTGGATTCAAATTAACGTTGCCTTTTCACCTGTACCCACCTGTACGGTACTACGGTAGGTCTAGGTATGGGTAGTCGGCTTGGTACAGTAAACTGAATCGTTTTCTACTGTTACACAAAAAAGACTCGACCTATCTATTACCTATACCTACTCCTTCTGTACTGCAGGAGCACTCCGTGCGTTGTACGCAAAGCATGAACATATCGTCGGATAACTTTCGTATTTTCAATGTCAGACTTAATTTTCAGGAAACTGTAAGTAACGCGTTAATTTCGATGCCCATCATTTAGGTACAGTTTTATTTTTATCACCCAATTACATATGTAGGTATTTTATAAAATGGAAATCTTTTTCGAGTAAATTTTATATTTTATTTTCTCTCGTTGCGTTTATAATTATTTTTGTTGGCGTTGTCGGTGTAGCCTTCGACATTGCCGTCAATTGTCCACAACCAAAAGCGGTAGCCGTCATTGATGCGCGAATCTGAACAAGAACACATCGCAAATTGGACGAAAGAATCGTGGTTCTCAAACGATAAACGTCGAAATGACACATTGGCGATACATCCTGAGTTACCTTTACTTAGGATAGGTTATAGGTTATGGTCTCAAAGTAATTGTGTCAAGTATCGAGGAATACAGGTGTTGAGATGTCGAGACATATCTAGTGCAAAACGGATCAAGACCCGTTAGTATCGACTCGTATTTCACTAATTGACGCCGATGCGGCGCCGATTGTCCTCCACTCAATCAATCAATCGTTTTACGACACTATACGGTATAACTACAGATGGCACCTGGCAGCGGTGAAGCCGATATGGGAATAAGGAGTAAATGGGGCGTAATTGCGTGCCGCGTACCTGCGTATTGGATCTGGATAATGGGTACTAGGATATACTACGTAGCTAGTAGCTATTGTGTGAGAATGGCCGAAGAAATCAGGCGGAATGGAAAATTCTCACTATTGCTCCGCTTAATATTCGAATTTCAATTTTTTTTTTAGTAGGTACTCGGTAATTCAATGGGTTTTAGGCGGTTCTAGGGAATCAGATTGTTTCAGTGCGATTTTACACATTTACTTACCTCTACGTACTCGACGACTTGACGGATAAGTCACTTATGGAGCCACGGTACAAGGCGCTGGATATGGTACAGTTGTCGATAATAATTGGCGACACATCTGCCTCTGCGCATACACATTAGAAGCGACAGGTTCGATAAAATTGTTTAATCTTTCAATTTTCAAATTCTCCTGCAACGGTGCAGCGTACGCCTTACACGGGTATGTGCTTACCAGCTTACCAGCTTACCTGTTAATTATCAGGTATTTTCTTAAAGTATCTATTACCTACCTAGTACATTGATTAGGTACTTTTTCTTCTGTTTTAATTGTTCCCGAGTTGCAATGTATGAGGCAAATTTTTTCATTACTATCCTAAAAAAAAAAACACGGTTACTCAGTTAGCAGTTACCTATAGCTGTGCAGATGCAGCGATGCACTAATTGACTACCTACTGTACTTAAGTAGACGTAGGACGTAGACGTAGATGTAAATGTTGGGTAGAGATGAAATACCCAATTATTGTAATATCGTAAGTCGTAAGTGCTGAGGAGCGTGCGATGAAGTAGGTAGGTACCTAGCTACCTACATTGAATATCAACACGTACCATCGAGGCACCACGCCGCCGCACCGCGCTGTCGCATAAGTGTAGGCATGATGCGGGGTAGGGCGTAGGACTACGAATGTAGGTACCTAGTGAAAATATATAACATTACTATACTCGTTACTCTTGGTGGTTGTTTACGGACTACGGTGCGGTGTACAGTCTAACTGTACGTAGCGGTACCATATCACTAATACCGATACTGTAGATATGGTAAGTAAGTATATAGACGAAGTACCATACCAATCATACCTACCTTACTATGGTACCGCAGTTCTCTCTAAATCTAAATGGACGTATGTGCTATGCAGGTAGCTAGGTACCTACAGCCTACTTACTTATATGTACCTATAAGTATAGATTGGTATAAATAAGCATAAGCAATGGGTACCGATAGGTACATTACATTATATATGTAGGTAACTGGTAAGTACACTGCAAAGTCTACGTAAACGTATGTACTACACTTACAGTAACTAGTTGGTAGTTGGTAGTTAAGAGTATAAGAGTTACATAAATTAAAATTAATGATGCGGTGCATGTGCGGTAGAGGGTACTGGTTAGTGGGTAGTGGGTAGTGGGTAGTGGGTACAGGGTACAGTAGAGTCGAGAACATCGTACATTCTACATTCGTACATGGAAGAAAGGGGAATGTGCATGCGCAAAGGTTTTTGCGCAGCCAAAAGTCCAGGCAACTAGGGAAGCTGCGAGTGCGATACGATCCGATGCGATGAGGATGAGGATGAGGATGAATCAATAGCCATAGCGTGCGTTGCCCGTTCAGCCGTTGCGTATCCGTATCGTCATCGCGTATCTTGTATTTTGTATCTTGTATCTTGCATCTTGTACTGTGTATTCGTACCAATTCGAAATTCGGTGTTCTTACAAAATTATGCAACCTATTCCGGTCGTCCGCTTGTATTCTTGGAATTCGTATTCGTATTCGTATTCGTATTCGTTCTTACACTTGTGCTAGTGGTGGTGCTAGTGTTAGAACTAGAACTAGAACTAGAGCTAGAGCTAGTTATACATTACCTACCATTTATTTACTCAACTTTTTGATCCGTTTTTTTCGTGTTTTTTTTTATCGTATACTTATACCTACTGCCCTTCGCCTATTTCTTTTTCTTTTTTTAAATTAATTTTTCCGTTTGTTTTTTTCGTCTCGTTCGAAATTCGTAACTGGAAGCTAGAACGGAGGGTGCTTCGAGCGTTATCTAAGTACCCAATATTTTCTTCGCCGTCATCGCCGAAAATCGACATCGCATTAAGGTAGTATCAGTGTTTGTTTCAATTGAAATATCGCCATATCGGTGATCGGTCTGATCAGTTGGCAGCTACTCGTAATGAACGATTAGTGGTAATGATGGTATCTTGGCTACTTGACGACTTGCTGCTCGATTATCCTAATAATAGGTATGGTACTTCTACTCGCTAGACAAGTAAGTAGATCCTTACGTGTACGTGTACGTGTACGTGTACGTGTACGTGTAGGTACAATTACTCTCATTTCTACTACGTAGCCTACATACTTGAATAGGTACCGATTATCGCACCGTACAACTACGACAACGAATATGTAGGTAGGTGCTCTGGCTCACAGGTCCAACTAAATACATAATAGGTATATGTATGTACGGTACTTCACTTAGCTGCTTGCTTTCATTTTACTCTATTTACTTTTTTACCTACTTATACGTATATGTATTTACCAACCTACCCAGTACGTAGTACCCCTAGTAAACTACTGCTTAGGTACGTTTTAGCGTATAGCGTTGCGGGGTTGGAGTTGGTAGTTGGGATATGCGGGATTGCGGGGTAACTACATAGTAGGTATAGGTACCGACAGCATATTTATGTGTTTCGATTTCGATGCAGCTAAGCTGCTGAGCACTGAGCACTGAGCAGTGACAGTGATCACATACCGGTACCACTCGATCGTTCGTAGTACCTACTAGTAAATGTGTAGGTACGTACTACGTAGGTACTAGGTATGTAGGTGGTTTAACTCTGTCTCCGTAGTCCAATGCTAGTGCACTAAGTAGGTACCTAGCTACGGTACAATCGTGTACGAATGTAATTATTCGACGTTACGTTTGACTGTTTGACCCGGCCGGCGTTCGGCGGCGTCCAGCGCGTACTCGACTCGATTAAAACCGCGCGATGGACATTTCTGCTTCTGCCACTGCCGGTCATTTTATTTAACGAACTTATTGCGCTGACGATGACAGCTGACACTGAGAATAAGAAGAGAAATTGAACGCGATGCGATGTATTTTTTTCTCGTCACCGCTTATAATTTACTTATTTGCCTCGAGATGGTAGATGCTAGATACTTGAATTGAACTCGCGAGTTAAGTATATTGAACATTAAATAAACGCGAAGAATTGCGCCGCGCCACGCCGCGGGTGTATCCGTACAATGAAAAAATGATTAATGAGATAACGAACAATGAGTACTAAGTAGTATACGCGTACGCGTACGTGTTCGTGTACTCGCGACAATAAGCCAGGGCTGGCGACGGCTATGACGATGGCTACGGCGATAGCGCCTGGAGCCGGAATCACGTCTTCTGGCCCACCCTGCGATCCTGGTACGATGGCACCTTGCAATTTGCGACTGCATTCTGCTAGTCTGGGTCTGCTAGTCTACTGTCGGCTATCGGAGTCGCAGTCGCAGTCGCAGTCCTACTGCAATACAAACGCCAGGGGTAGGTAGAGGTACATAGTACATGGCACTGTATATAATACAACGTACGAAGTACGTTTTCGTTCATCATCGATGTAATTACCTATGCGTGTAGTGTAGACTGTAGGTGTACAAGACGTGTACATCCACATCCACATTCACATTCACATTCACATTCACATTCACCTGTAGGCTGTAGGTACTAGGTAGCTAGGTAATCCTAACTGACTAGTTATTATTATGCCCACGACAGCCCAAGTACCTCTAGCTATTTACTTACTTGCTTTTAATGCATCTGGCACCTCTACCCAGTATTTGATAGGTACCTACTTTACTTACTACCTAGCTAGCTAGTAGCTACCCAGTAGCCCAGTAGGTACTCACCCAACAGAGATTTTCTCGTTGTTTTCTTCTTCTTCTTTTTCTTCTTCTTTTTTTCCAACTTTATTTTCATACCGGAAAAGCTTAATCAATTTAAACGACGATAGCGTGTTTGTGATAATTGCGTTGCGCGTTGCTTAGTTGATATTAATGATCGTGATAATCAAGTTGGAATGGGTACTCTTCGTTGAAAATGTTTCATTTCCTTCGCATATGAATACGTATAGGTAGGTACCCTACCTATACATACAGTAGCATTACGTACGCGTACCTACTCGTCTCGTACATAGGTATGGCATATGTTCCTACATATACATATAGGTACATACACATAATCGGATAGTAGGTAGGTACTAGCTACCTACAAATTTGTAACCGAGTACTTTATCTGGTTCACTACCGTAGTTTTCTACCTACCCGTAGACAGTATCTAGTTCTTAGCAGTTCATTTTTCACTAGTTCACTCACTTATTTCTCACGCTGGATGGCGCTGTGTATACTACCTAGTACCTAGTACCTATCTACCTACGTAGTACGTACGTAGATAGTAGAGGTAGACGTACATAAGTAGTAAGTAGGTACCTACTTGACTCGAGCACCAAGTGAGGCAAGCCAATTGCGGTGTGGCGCGAGGGGCAAGGTTAAGTGATCGAGCGATCGAGCATTCCAACCATTGGGTAGGTAACAGGTATACCCACTTTGGGAAATAGGTACCTTTGTAAAAAATTAAAATATTCGAATACGAACAGACGCAGACGTCGAGTCGGTGCACGTTGTGGGACTTCTTATCATCCTATTCGCGTTTATCGCCCAACATTATTTACTAATTTTAGTAATTTTACCAGTAACAACAACAAACGCTGCCAGAGATATCAGCTATCGGCGAAGTGCAACGTTCGTTGCGACGCAAGTACAAAATACAAAAAAAAATACGCGTAAGAAGGTATATCGCGGAAGCCCACCCAAGTATTTTTCGTTCTCGTCCGTACTTAGTTAAATTCAAAGTAGAACCCTTGGTTCGAAAATTTAAAAAATTTTCTCGCACTTTTTCGCCGGTACGCGCCCCCCGCTGCCACCTGTGAGCGGCGACTATCCTATTTTAATTTTTCATCGCGTATGTCGAATAATTGTCTTCTGAGTACATATTGAACCGTGTTAAGTTAAAAGCGACCAAGCGACAAATTTGAAAGTGCTGAGATTTTAATCTATTTCTCACTGGGAACACAAAATAAACTTCTGAACATGTAAATTACTGATAGATTAATGTTACCAGAGTTCATATTTCTCATACATATTATTATCCCTTCTTCAACTTTTTCAGAAATTATCTTACTTTCAAGTTTGTTTTTTGGTGAAATTTTTGATGTCGCTTGGTCTCTTTTTGATTTAATACGGTTCATATGTTGACCTATGGCAGTGCGTAAACAACCGTCACTGACGCAGTATCCGTCAGCGTTATCTCTACCGCTACTGCTTTCGCTACTAATTTCGATTACCTAAGTGCACCCGAAACCAGGTACCTACCCCTAGCTGTAGCTACGTACTACCTAGAATCTAGACACGCAAAAATATGCGCCCAGCTGGCTAGTGGCGGGTAGTTGGGTTTGGGTACCAAAATTACGATGGGTATTCCTCTTTCTACATAGGTACTTTTACATAGTTAAGTAGGTACCTACTGCTTAAATACCATATACGTAAACCTACACCTACACATACGCCTCTACGCATAGGTATTAGGTACCTAATTCCGATTCCCACCCATTTCCCGAGTTCAATTTCCCAAACGACCGATTTCCTCAGTAAAAAAACTCAACTCCCAAAAAAAGTTACCTAGTCCCAAATCATTATTCCGAATAAACGATAAATTGGAAATTGCTGTTTTATTTCAGAGTATTTTCACAAAACTATATTGTAAGCTAACGCTCGAGGAGATTTTGAAACCTCATTCGATAAAATTCAAAAATTGTAAATTTAATAAATCGTTGGGAGGCGGGGAAGGAGTTAGATACCTCACTCGATAGTTGTTACTGTTGAGAATTTTACCTTGAGGATCAAATTTCAAGTTAATAGGGTCAAAATAATCATAGAAATATACGTAGTCAGAAGATTTGAACCCCTCCCTCGTAACCATTTTTTATAAATTCAGTTTTTTTCCTTTATTCATTTGCGGCGGTTGGCAATTCAATTGACTCTCCCTTGCCCGAGACAGAAAAAAATTGAAAAAAAAAACATTTCTGACTCAAAATCCCGGAGAAATAGAACGCTACGAAAGCTACGAGGTTATATTTTAAGTACCTAGGTAAGTATTCAATTTCGTTGGTGATTTCATTCATAGGCGCACCCAGAAATTGTATGAGGGGGCTCAGATTTTGTGAAAAAATGGGAGGAGGTTCAAAATGCAATGAAAAAATGAAGTAGCCTGTTATTCCAGTGGGCTGGAGTAGTTGGGGTATTTTCTGTAGGCAATTGGAAAATGGAGAGATTTGAGTATTTTTTTTTAGTAAAAATTACTGATTTTTTTGTGATAAATGGGAGATTGACTGGGACATTGACTGAGACATCCGTTATTTTAACCGAAAAATCACAATCAGTGAAAAATTACTAATTTTCAATCAAAATTATTTTACTGAATGAAAAAGACAGAATTTTTGCAAATTCAACTGATTCAAATTTAAAGAGTGGTAGGTATGTTTATTTAACCCTTTCGCTACCGAAGTCACATATGTGTGACGCCCCATTTCTGCTTCTGTGGACCACAGCAAATTTCGCGTTTTCATAAAATGGTAATTTTTTTCAAAATTGGTAACACTGCAGGGTGACAAACGCGGTTATGATAAGATTGGGTGGTAAGAGATCCTCACAGATGCTTCAAACTGTTCATATAGACCAAACTGATAACACCAGTCACTTAAATACGTGGAATCAATGTCACACATATGTGACTTCGGCCCACTGGGAACGGACTTGTGGTGTCACACCGGTGTGACTTCGGTAGCGAAAGGGAAATAGTTGAAAAATATTGCCCGAGCGAAACGAGGGCGAAAATTTCTTTAAAAATCATACTCTTCTTTGACATTTTTATGATGAAAAAATCTCCTAGTCGAGCTTAGGAGGAAGGGAGCTCTAGCTCCCTGAGCCTCCCCTTGAGTGCGCTCCGGATTTCATTCGTCTATGGGGACGGAAATTCGGGAATACATTTTTTGAGAGTTTTTCTACTCGGGAATTCGGTCGTTTGGGAAATTGCATTCGAGTAATTGATCCTAAATCTGTAATTCCAGTACCGTAAGTACTGAACTGAAGTGATCTTTTGTGTGATTATAAAACAATAATTACCTACTATAGGTACATAGACATGATATAAACTCGTCGCGGCATATCATATGCCCGAGCTGAGGACGAGCGGCCGTGGCAAAAACTGAATTGCGATACCTACATACCTACCTAACTTTAATGTAAAACCGAAAACGTACCTAGGTAGGTACGGTAAACCTGCCCGCGCGATTGAAACCGTTTGTATCACGAAACGTTTAATCCCCTCATTTTTGTAGGTAGTATTCACAGTGCACAAACCCTTTTCAGCGATCGAAAGAAAAGACAAATAGTTAGATATGTAAATATGTACCATACCTACAATACCGAATCTACATAGGTAGTTAGGTACATAGTGTTTGGCTACGTACCGTAGCTATCTGCCACATTTAAGAATGAAACGCGTAGGTTAGAAAAATAATAAGTTTTGCAAGGCTACGTTGACGCTGTTTCGACTGATCGTTTTCGTTCATTACGTCTAGTAGCCAATAGATGTGGTAGGTACCATAATAGGTATGTTCTATGTTCATCTCTTTGTAATCTTTACATTTCATTGTAATATTATTTGCGAGTATCGATCGCGTTACTGCTACCTATTGGTTTTCTATGTTCGTTATTCGTTCACTCGACGATTTGCAGATGATATGGTTTCACAATGTATGCGTTTGGATAGCGTTTGTGTTGATTTCAATCGCGACCACAGCAGTATACAGCGATCCGGTACCGGTCGCCAAATCCAAAGTCGTCTCCGAAACATCCAAGTCCAATACTAGACACGATCATTCCGCAGATGGTGAGTGAATCGTTGGCTGTGGCTGTGGCTGTAGTTGTGGTCTGTGGCAAAATGCTCGACTTTTCATCTACCCCGACCCTATCTCATGGCCATTTCCATTTCCATTACATATGCATTTCTTTCTATCAGCTTCCGCCCTCCACTCTTAATCCTCTGCCACTGCGCCGCGCCGCGCCGTGCTAACGTTGACTGCGTAAGTACGTGCGTGTGCATTCGCATTTTACTACTTCTGTACTACCTATCTATTCGTTTTCATAGTTGCGCAATTGAAAATCGCATGTAAATAAGAATTACCTACTTAATCCCAGGTGTAACCTTCTCCTACTATATAAGTAGTACCTATGTGGCACCTAAGTAAGAGTACATAAGGTATCCCGCTCCTACTCTGTCTCTACTTGTTCGTATACCGACCGGGTGCTCGATTAATTTTGGCATCCTCCGAACCTCCGATACTTTTTGTACTAGAAATCGTAAGTTGGCAATGCGTAATAGATAGAACAAATCGAACCAAGTCCAAGTATTGCCATCAACTTGCGATTTTTAACACAAAAGGAATCTGGGGTGTCGTCTATACAACGCATATACCTATGCCTATATATACTATAAGGCACCTACTTAATGTTACATATGTATCTATATACTGTTCCTAACTAGTAACTACCTAGACCTTCCTATAGGCTATTCACGCTTTGCACTTTGCATTGCGTATGCGTATGCGTACTATGTGGAAGTTTGAATCGAGCTCGTTATTATTTAGATTGCCAATACACCAAAGGACCATGGTCGACGTGCAACCAACAAACTTATACAAAAAGTCGCACGCTCACTTTGAAAGCTGGCCAAAATGAAACCAAATGCCAAAAAACCAAAACTGTCGAGAAAAAATGCAAAAAAGGTACGTTTCTCAATCGGTTTGCTGAATTTTGAATAACTATACCTATATTATGTACCTAATATGTATACGTATACATTAAGGACCGCCTAGGTAGGCTCCTACATGATAAGTAAATATGTAGGTACTTTAACACCGCACCGACGCACCGTACAATACGGGCGCTTCGCACTTGAGAGAGAACTTAGTACTCACAATCAGAAGAAGACAACAAATGTCCAAAGTCCAAATATCTTGCCAACAGCGCAGCGTGCCGAGCTACCAAACTATTCTAAAATGCGCCGAAAGTGGGTACCTACAAGTCCTACAACCTATATGTTATTCGGTATTCGGTAATAATGCGAATACCGATATCGGTACTTACCTATTACCGAATAACAAATAGGAAATAGGTAGTCAGAGTTGGACGCAAATGTAGCTTTTCCATCGAATAAGTATTTGTGGACAAATTTCTGTTAGGTGCCCTCACCTAATCAGAACACCTATTACCTAATAGGTACCTAATTACCTACCTATCTGCCTACCATACCTACATAGTACATTTACCTACCTAAATACGTATTGCGTACATTCGTAACTATTTGTAATCATTTGTACTCGACGATACCGATTGATTTTGCGTGTTATGTAAGTACATAAATACGTGTTATGAAAAAGGTTGCCGATACGAGAAGGGAACGTGGAGTAAATGTAACGCAGACAACCAGATGGTTCGCACGGACGTGCTCAGAAATCCTAATGAAAGTGACCCGTCTTGCGAGAAAACCAGAGTAACTAGGAAAAATTGCAAAAACAAAGCCGACCGACAGACTAAAGGTTTTTTTATTTTTTTTAAATTCACATCGACTACCTTAGCTATATACCTAAGTACATGCCTACATATACCTATACTACATATTTTCGCTTTTTACGTTTGCACTTTGCTCCGTCTGCCGCGTATACTTCGACCCCTTAACCTACCGTATACCGGTACCTAGACCTACATGTACATAATACATATTATACCACCTGTGTATGTAACTATAGGTAAAACTATAGAACTGAATACATAGGGTACCTACCTACCTACCATATATACAAAGTATCTATATACTATATAGGTACCTATATATGTAGATACCTACTTACACTCGTTTACTTGTTTCAGGACAAAAAAGGAAACACAAACAACAAGACACGTCGACTGTGAAAAACAAAAGTAAACTACAGGATTAGACGGATTGGATATAGGTACCTAATACATACAATATGCATCTATACATAGGTATACAACTTCTTTCATCTCGTCTTACGTCTTCTTATTACTTCATATCAACGAAATCCATCGTGCGAGAACGAGATTGAAGAGTATCCCATCCCTTACGAACAAATTTTTTTATTCATTCATTTATTTATTTATTTTATTTATTTATTTTCTATTTTAAAGAAAAGTATAAAAATAGAAAAATTTATACATATATTTTATACGTATGTAATGTACTTCCTACTTCATCTCTATATTTTAGCGGCGCGGCGTGTTAAATTTGCTAGTTAACTTATTTTTATTTTTATTGCCTATACGTATTATGCGCGTAATAAATCACGTACGCGTGTGTAGACTATACCTACGTCATAAGTAACAGTTTTTTGCTTAACCGATACCCACTCCCCGCTCATCCTCCCCGTTTGTGGCGATATTTCGATATTTTCTTCTCGGTAATGGAAATAGAATTGTTGCTGGAAATTTTTCTTCGTTACTTTATTGGTTGCTTTCTGAGTAAGAATTGAAATCTCAACGTACCTACCTATTCTCAAGTGCCTAACTCCCGTAGGTTTAAAACAGGTCAGGAATCTCTGAATACTTGTTTCCTATCTTTTCTTCTACTGCCTAAGATTACCTACTCGTCTCGTGACTCGTAATTTTATTTATGTGCTTGATTACGAAGACGACTCGATGCTTGACGTTACAAAATAGGTAAGTACCTACGTGGAATGCAAAAAATGCATTTGCTTCTTTGTTTCAGTAACCAACTCGAAAATTTGTACATGAATGTACCTATACCTAATTACCTACCCATAGGTACCATGTAGTATCGAATGCTCGACAAATCAAAATCCCCGAGCTTCATAAAATTTAGGGATTAAAATTATAATAATTACAATTACCTGTGGTATTTACGTAAAGTATATTTAAAATGTAGGTGATGTAAACGAAACCTAATAATACATAGTACGTACTACGTAGTCGGTAATAGGTATGTGCCTCGGTCCTCCTGTCTTCTGTGGCGCATGTAATTTACAATATAAATTACATCACGTCTATCGTCGCAGTACTGCGACGATAGACTCGGGCCGTGCACAAGCTTACTTATTGATTGCGCGAAGGTAATTACGTACGTACATACATAGATACAAATACCTATCTATTTACTTATTCGAGTAAGAAATAAATCGTCTTGTTGCTGTAAGTATTATGTATACCTACACTTAATGCCGCATGAGCCTTTGAAATGAACAGTTACAATTTACAATGAACCTAGACCTACGCGATGTTAAATACCTAAGTGAAAATAGGTATATACATATACTCGTAATATATATTTAGTAGGTAAAGTAATTAGTAACTAGTAAGTAGCAATACGTAGCATCTGTTTAACCAACTGTCGGTACCTGCTGTAGCAAATTTTGTTAGGGAAACCGAACAGCACGCGTTGATAAATGTGATCATTTATCAACCATTTAAATCGTTCTGGCTGATCCGTTGATCCACTGAACGGAGGGATGGTGCTAGCTAGCTCGAGGGTGGTTTCGTGGTGGTGGAAACTCGTAGTGTGTAAAGAGGGAGGGATGGCAGGATGCGATACCTACTTACACCCCTTCCCACACTGACGGGTTTCCGGTGCTGTTTTTCAGGAAAAAGAGGAAAAATTGGTTTACCCCTTCCTGAATTAGCGATTCGATTAAGTTTTGATATTGCAAATTACTCAGAAATACGAATTTCTTCTTTTTGCAAATTTGGTTGTTCGTTTTTGATTTTCAATTAAGTAGTACAACACAGAAAAAAAATATTTTCTTCTTTGTACCTATTTGATGTCGGGTGATTACCTATTTATGTGCATAACACAGAAAGACAAGTTTCTTCTTTTATACAACATAACACGAGGAGTTTATTTATCATATTTATTTCGTTTGTACAACACAGTTCATCTGGATACAATAGTCTAAATTAGATAATTCGTAAAAATTTGCGGGTTTGAGAAAATATTAATAATAAAATAAAGGTAGAGGAGAGAGACATTGAATTAAATTTAAAAGAAAGCTACGAGGTAGGTAATGGTGAATTGAGTTCCTCTTTTTTTTTTTTTTTTTTTTTTAAATCGTATTTCGTGTTCCAAAATGAATTCATTTGTATCCGGTTCCTATGTTGATTTAATTACTTTCCTGTAACAAATCAAACAGAAAATAATCGTATTACAGTACTGTTCCGGTAATAAGTAGCTTATTAATCTCTTTCTTGAAGAGATTTCAGCAATTCATAATTTTTGATCTTAGAATTTTAAAATCTTTATCCGGTAAGGGTTTTGTGAGTAGGTCGGCATATTGTTCTTGTGCTTTCGAGTTGACTTTAACTGTTCGTAAAATATTATTTCGAAAATATTCCTTTACTTTCAAGTATATTAATTCGATATGCCTAACTCTGCCCTTTCCGGTAGTTTTTGTACAGATCGAGATTGCTGCGGAGCTGTCCTCAAAGAGATTAATTGGGTAAGAGATTTGCCCAATTGTCTCTTCGTAGAGCCTGGCTAAAAACAGAATTTCATGAGCTGCCTCGCAGACAGCCATGTATTCTGCTTCACCTGAGCTCTCAGCAATACAGCGTTGTAAGCGCGAACACCAGCCTACCGGATTGCCAAATAGGCGTACGATATAGGCTGAGGTCGACTTACGAGTCACTTTGTCTCCGGCATGGTCTGCATCAACGTATGCATCGAATTCACTAACGGTTTCGTTAAGTGCTTTCCTATATAAAAGGCCCAGATTTCTAGTGCCTTTCAGATACAATAAAACGTGTTTTAAAAGTGTCCAGTGTTTACCTAGGGGGTTCGACTGGAACCTTGCTAGGTAGTTTATTGCAAATGCTATATCCGGTCTCGTGTTGTTTGAAAGGTAAAGTACGGCTCCTATAGCTTGTTTATAAGAATAGGGCTGTTCTTTGGCCTCCAGAGAGTCGTTAATTTTCTCTTGAGAAGAGAAAGTTGGCATCGGTGTGGCAACGGGGATGCATTCTGTCATTCCGAATAATTTTATTATCGAATTTGTGTATTTTGATTGATGGAGGAACATTGATTTATCATTATTTCTCCACTCAATCTCGATACCTATAAATTTGGTAGGCGTTCCTAGGTCTTTTATTTCAAATCTCTCTTTCAGTTTCTGACGAATCCTCTCAATCCCTTCAACATCGTTGCCTGTTATCAAAATATCATCTACGTATACTAAAACTATAACTAATAAATTTCCTATTTTTAAGTAATACACACACGGGTCACGCTCACTTCTCTTAAAACCTAGAGATCTCAAGAAAGAATCTATGGTCCTATACCAGCATTTACCAGCTGTAGGTAGGCCATATAGGGCTTTCTTGAGTCTGCATACAAACTTTTTAGAGTCATACTCAAAACCTTTAGGTATACGTATATATTTTATACGATCTATTTTGCTATGGAGATAGGCGTGTTTGACATCGACGTGTATTATTTTCCAAGAAAATTTTATCACTATTGCAAAAATCCAGCGTATTGTTGTAGGAGAGGGTGTGGGAAAGGAGGTGTCATCCGAGGAATATTTCTCCTTATCCTTACACCCTATCGCTACTATCCGAGCTTTGTGTTTACCACTGTCTTTTATTGTAAATACCCATTTTACCGGTACTACATCGATTCCTTTTATCCAGGGAACGACATCCCAAACGTCATGTTTTACCATAGCTCCTTTTTCGTCATTAATTGGAGGCTCCCATTTTGGCGAATTTATAGGATTTAATGCCTCAAGGAATGTGAGGGGTTGTTCGTTTAGAT
Source organism: Pseudococcus viburni (assembly GCA_033439095.1). Taxonomy (NCBI): domain Eukaryota; kingdom Metazoa; phylum Arthropoda; class Insecta; order Hemiptera; family Pseudococcidae; genus Pseudococcus; species Pseudococcus viburni. Next base: position 21,955 of record JAVBJF010000680.1, on the reverse strand, counting down.
TAATAAGAGAAGTTGGGTTTGAAAAACAGTAATTTATATGGATTGGAGGTTGGTCATCTTCCCAGAAATTATCCATTTCAATTTCTTGGGTTATAGAGTTAGTTTCAGAGTCGGATTCTTGAGCGGAACCTGAAAGAATACCATTACCTGGATCATCCTCAATTTCACTCGAAAAAACTGACTCTTCAATGTTTAAAGGAGGAGGCGGAGGGGGGAGGGGAATTTGATTTATAGTACCTGATGAACTTGGAATTGGATTGGAGTATAAATCGTTAGAAATTGTGTTTGGAGTAATAGAATTGGGATCCTGTATAATAAAGGTTTCTTTATTTGGATTTGAATTTGGATAGTCGTGTTTATATAATTTCGATTCATCTATCTTGACATTACACGTCTCAATAGTTTTTCTAGTCATAGGATCAAAAACAGTATACCCAGTTTTGTTAAAGCCGACCAAGTAATATGTGTTTGACCTTGGAGCGAATTTCTTTCCTCTAGGTACACTTTCGTCTAACACGTATACTCTAGACCCGAATATACGTATATTTGAAATGTCAGGTACCTTTTCGAAGATTTTTTCGTATGGCGTGATCATTTCCAGTGCAGAGTGTGGCGTCCTGTTATAAATATAGCAGGCGGCGTGTACAGCCAACCCCCACATCCCTGCTGGGAATCCGGCTTCAAAGAGAAGAGCTCGTGTTCTCTCTTCTATTGTTCGATTTATTCTTTCAATAAGTCCTGAATGCTCGTGACAATTTGGCTCCGATTCCTCGAGTACAATACCGTACTTTCCAAGGATTTTTACCATTTCTTTACCTGTGAATTCAGAGCCATTGTCACAGCGTAATTTATCAAATTGACCGGCGCCAGGGAAACGTGCCTGTAAAAAACGTAAGGCGAGTTCCATGCAGGCAGCAGTCTCTGGACCACTTTTCGTTTTTAATACAAATACTTGTAAATACCTAGAAAAATCGTCCGATACGCACATAATATAACTGTTATTTTTCTCAAAGGTATGGGGGGTGATAGGTCCGATAAGATCAGCATGAATATATTCGCAAGGTCGCGTTGCTCGTTCGCGATCTTTATTAAATGCCTTCTTTGTGAGTTTAGCTTTAGAACAAACCTCACACGTTGATATAGAAACGTCACACACCAATTCACCTATACCTGAAGCAACCTGTTCTAATCTATTTATTGCAGGGGAGGCAATATGGCCCATACGACGATGCCATAACTCCCCTTCCTCCCTCTGCAGTTTTCGTTCGTTAGGAGTTAATTTCCTTTTGATTTTTCGCACACGATTTCGATTTCGATTTTGTATATTAGTTTTTAAGCATGCCATTTTACTATCAGAATTTTGTGAATTTTCTTCAAAAATATAGCAATTTGGTGTTATTTTCTGAGAAATAATATCTGATATTTTTAGTTCGTTTGGTAAATTATCAAGACTCTTTTCACCATTTTCGATTACCTGTCCTCTCATTTTATACATACCATAACTTTGTTCAATTACAGCTATTTTCCTACCTAATTTTCGACATGATAAATAACCCGTTCTTGGGTATAAAACTAGAGCAGTTTTAAATTGTAAGTTTAAAGCAGATACACTAAGTATAAAATTATCCGAGCTTGGTACAAATTGCACCTTTTCTAAATTTATAATCGTTTTTGTTTTATTATAGGTAATTAAAATAGGAAGGAAACCTTCGCCCATAGAATACAAATTTTCGTTGGTTTTATCGGCAGTTTTCACTTTTTCAGGTTCTTCAAATTCAAAATAATCGAATAATAAATTTTTGTCATTCACAATGTGGTGTGAAGCTGCCGAATCCACCAGGAATAGATTAATCGAATTAAATTTATTATTGTGATATAAAATTTTCAAATTTTTACCTTGTGACGTATTTGGTTTGCTTTTATCACAATCCTTACGTTCGTGACCATAAGCAAAACATTTGTAGCATAGGCGTCCAGGGTTTGGGCATAAGTTGGCATTGTGAAAATATTCGCTACATTTTTCACAACGTACAGTTTGCTTTTCTTCCTTCGTCATCTTTTTAAGCTTTTCGAGTTGCGCTGGTGTGTATTTAGCTTTGAGAGCTTTTGCTCTTTCGTTGTTTTCTGGGTTTGGGTAGGTTCGTTTGATAGCAGATGACGGTTTTGTTCCATTTGAGTTAGCTTCAAACCTGGGTTTTGATTTTTCGCGTGATTGTGTGCCACTAGATTCAGATAGCCTGGTGAAACGTCCCTGCACGTAGTCGAACTTTTGATTTTCGTTTGGCAGTGATAGGATTGTTGAGTAAAAAGTTGAAAAAGGCGACTGGTGGTCATATATACCATCAATTTTTTGAAGGAAAATTGTGGTGATATATTCGTCGGAAAATATCGTACCTATATCTTCATATTCCTGAAGTAGGTCTTGAAAGTCAGCTACAAACCTATTTGGGTCGAAGCCTGGGCGGAAGCGTAGTCGAGTAAATTTATCGTGAAGTAGTACAAAATCTTGCAGGCGACCACTTCCAAAGTGTTTAGTCAAGTATAGGAAAGCTTCATACGCAGTACAAATTTCCTTGAGGCGGCTGGCGATTGACTTATTTACCGATGCCTTCACGTATTGTAAGGTTTGTGCATCTAGGGTCACTCGGCGATTCGGAGAAACTAAAACATCCGCTCCGCATTCGGACATCAAGAAAGGCAACAAATTTAAAGCTTTTAGGTCTAGTTCGACCATGATTTTCCAAACCTTAAAATTTTTGTGCCCTTGTAGCTTTTCATATTCCATGAAATTTCTGATGGTGAACGGAGGTGTCGGGTAGGCTTTGTCAGCGGCGATCCATTTTTGTTGTTCAGCATTGAAAGGATTATTCTGTAGAAAATTACCTAGTTGAGCTTGGACCTGTCGATTTATGAAGGCTTGGATTTCTGGTGTGATTTCGAACGGAGGTGTTTCGATTTGTTCTTCCGTTTCTAACGATTCTCCATGCTCAGAATTATTTCCAGTGATGTTTTTATTAGCGGTCGCGGCTTTTGCCCGTGTAATTCGCGACATTATTTTCGCGGTAAATGATACACGATTTTTTTTTTACTAAACGTGAAGTCGGTACTCGACTAGATCGATATTACAAAATAGTTCCGGTCGCGATAAATAAGATGTAGGTATCGGGTTATAAATTCACTAATCACTGAAGAAAAAAAAATAGAACTTCGAATTGAACTATTGCTCACATACGTTAGATAGGTACCAACGAATATAGAACAGTAAGTAAATGGTTGATGTTAGGGAAACCGAACAGCACGCGTTGATAAATGTGATCATTTATCAACCATTTAAATCGTTCTGGCTGATCCGTTGATCCACTGAACGGAGGGATGGTGCTAGCTAGCTCGAGGGTGGTTTCGTGGTGGTGGAAACTCGTAGTGTGTAAAGAGGGAGGGATGGCAGGATGCGATACCTACTTACAAATTTTGTGATCACGATCTCACAACAAATCGATTTACCAACTGACGCTAAAGGTTTGCTACCTACCTGTAGTTAGGCACTACTATTTGTTTCTCTCGTGTTAATAATTTAATTGTATTTACTAGCTGTTGAACCTATGTAGGTACTCACGCTATCTACCGATTTTATTATTTTAAAATGAAGTTGGCTTTATTTATATTCATTTTTTCTCAATAATTTTCATTTTATTGAACCGTACGTACCTAGCTAAGTAACGCGTAGGCGTAGTGATTAATTTTTGTATAAAAAGTTACGGCTGTGCACGCAGGCTCGCCATATCCTTACACACGTAGGTCTAGGTCATCGACGTGACGATTGCATTTCATATATTTTTTACACGTGCGAAAATGGGTACGATGCGAGACTATATTTCGTATTATCGTATAGATAGGTAATAGGTATCTGAACTGTCGATATGTACCATCAAGTAAGTATGTACTTAGCTACTTACTACTTACCGAAAAGGAAAAAAGTAAGTAAGTATGTACCTACAAGCATTCGTACCTACAGTTTGCAAATTCGGTGGTAAATTTTTCAGGTAACTATACCTACCAAACATCAACAACACGTTTCACACAATGAGTACAAAACAACATAATCACAATGATCAAAATTCAGTCACACTTTCGCTAAATCCATTAAAAAAATTAATAACTAATTTAGTTCAATATACTGAGCAATCAAAATGAAAAGCCAAAGCGATTATGGATGAAATTATCAAAAAAAATTCAACTCTCTATGTTCTAAAACAACTACAAACTGAAATGTACGAATTGAGTAATTTTAAAAACACACAATTCAGGAAAATTTCATCTCAAAATAAGGCTAAAAAATAAATTTTTCGAAGGTGTATGTACCTATTCGGAAACATTCTCAATCGTTTTTCTTTCTTCAATATATTGTATACAAGTGAAGGTATTTTCCAAACGAACCCAAAGCAGAAAATCATTTCACTAAGAGTTTCCTCTGCTCTTCACCATGATTATTCGTTTTTAATTCTTTGGATCTAAAGCTCGTATATTTTCAATCATTTTTGATATTAGTATATCAATTTACTTACATTCGATTCCTTCAGCTTCAGAGAAAAACTAGTGATGCAAAACGACTTATAAATTATTGCAAACTATCATATCGTTATTCCTATCTTAACATCTTCAAGGATCGAGTACGAGGTAACGAAATATCTGAAAATTAAATAAACGTTTTTAGTCAGCATTATAATTTCTATGTAGGTACCAATAGAATAGGTATCTAACATAAAATACTTCTATTCGTAAAAAAATAAATTTTTCGAATCCGCACAACCCTTCGGCTCTAAAATGGGATTTTTCTTGGGGAAAATGGGAAATAATTATGAAAAATTCCCTAAAAAAATTGAGAAATTAAAAAAAAATGTTGATACATCATCTTGAAGCTGAGATCAGGTCCGATATTGTGCGTATCATTTATAAATCATCAGATAGGAAATTTGACGTAGAGGTAGATCAAGTTTTGTAGACCCTATTTTTGCACCAAGATCAATTTAAGCAGATATAAGCAAAAAATCAGATTTTTGAAGAAAACCCCTCTCTTTGATCAACTATTGCTCCAGCCCCCTTGGGTTTGTGAATACCATTCAAAAGTCATCTGATAGGAAATTTGACGTAGAATAAGTTTTGTAGAACCCATTTTCGCGCTAGCACCAATATTTTGGCAGATATGGGCCAAAACCCTGATTTAGGGGGCAAAGGTCCACAATTTGGGGGACTTCCGCGCACCGGACACCTCAAATTCGTGTTCAGGGCATCAAACTGAACCATTAGAGTCAAACATCGGTTGGCCACTCAGTCTTTCCCTATGGAGTGCATTTTACTGGACTATAAGTGAGGAGCTTGGTATCAAAGTGAGACATACGCCATTTCGTGAATTGAGTAGACAACTGCATTTTCCGTTGCCTTTTCATGAAAAAAGTCGGAGTGGAGGATAAATATTTATTTTTCATAGTCTTGTTAGTTGTTGTTAGTTAGTATTACCACTAAAATTCGCCAAATATCTCAATTTTTTCCTCCTTGGGAATTTTAATCAATTTTTGTATTGAAAAACATAGATTTTTTTGTGGCGTTTGTCTCCCTTTGATACCAAGCTCCTCAAGTACATACGTACCTATATTAAGAGATTTATGGACTGGCGCTGCGCTGTTTCAAAGCTATTCTCATAACTTACGCAGATTTCCATTGTTTGCAAATAAAAATGTATTTAAACTGTTACATGTTAGCCAATTATCCGCTCATCATCGAGTCGCAAGGCTTAGTTCTGTAGTTCTGTATCAATCGCAATTTATCAAGCGTTAGCTCCCCAACCAATCACTCACACTCGTTCCGCAACCCCGTTTGCGTTTTGTTTTTTTCATTAATTCATTATCATTGCAAAATGATAGGCAACTGCACCGAAATAAATATCGAATTACCTGCACTTTTTTGTGAGAGAAATTTGAAAACAAAAACAAAAATTTATTACACTAATAATATCGCACTTATGTACACATTCGTTAAAATAAGTATCTGAATACGCTTACTTCTTGAGCGAAATCAATATTTGCCTATTATCGTTTGAATATTGGTACAACATGGTTTGATGAGCTGGGGTTTTGAAAAAATCATCTCGTACCACAGCTCGTCTTTTACCTAAAATAATACTCTTGAAACTAGGTTTGACCGTCGTGAATTCGTGCTTTTCAATCCGCCAAGGAAAAAAGGAATTCATATAAATAGCGACAAAATTGGAAGAATTCTTGTCCAAGTAGATACGTATTGGATGTAAGCAAAGATATCTGTTCAGTATCAGGCCGAGAAACATTCCCAATGAACCTAAGCCATAACATTGAGTTTCCGTCAAAAATAACATACTTTGCGACATCAAATCCAATACTTTATCGCTACGAAACGAAATTATTCCATTTCGTTCGCAGTATATAACTCCAAGCACCGTCGGCATCACTGCAATTTTAACATTTGCAATTATTGCGCTCACGCGGAACCGTTTTAGCGTCGACATACGATAAATCATTTCGCTGTCTAGGGAAACGTTGTCTTTTTTCTTCAGTTTCATTTCGCCTTCTAAAACCGCAACCGGTAGATGATATTTTCTCCTGCTCGTCCAACGGTCGGCCAGTCGTAAGATCAATCTTCTTGTTCCATATACGCTGTGGAGCATTCCAATTTGCAACGAATTGCGGGTTTTACATAATGTAATCATCTTACCAGCGTGGACAGCAAAGAAGTTATCGTCCACAGTTACAATCCGCTAATTTCGTTCATTCCATCACTGGGATGATGAATTTGGAGCTACTAGTTACGCGACGGAGTGTAATATTATTGCGCTCAGAAAAGCACTAACATTAAGCTATCATCTGTTTCTATCACTTCAACACATTTTTCATGAATCTAGTCACCTTGCGCCTCACTTTTTAATTTTTTAAATAATATCTCTTGCAACTTCTTTCTATCACGAGCACATCAGGACTACTCTTATCATTTATCACTACACTTATCACTAACTTGTTTTTGCTAAAGTTATTGTTGTTATCGCGGCTCATCAATTGATGTCACGTCACGTCTTCCAAGTTTTTTTTTTTAATTTCTTGAAAATGTTGAAAAATTTAAAGGGCAAAAAAACTGCCCCTTTTGAAAGGTTAATTCTGTATATTTAATTTATTTTCCAGTGATAAAAATAATTACATATATCTTTGTAGCAGCTAGCAGCTACTAAAAAAATTAATAAAAATAACAAAATTTACTTATTACTAATCACAAAATATAGAAAGATAAAATTTTAGTTTAGAGACTTTGTAGCAAGGAATGTATTAACAATTTTGGAGTAAACGACGGCGATAAGTCTACGGTCTACGACGATTCAAACATCTACAGAACGATACTGGAAGGAAGGCTCATGCTTTGAATATTAAATACCTAATTGATATCCGCGATGGTATATGCGACCCCACACACTGGGCAAGCACTCTAGAAGTCAAATGATTGAATTAATAAAAAATGTGTGTATTATAAATTTGCCAAGTAAAATTTATAACTTAGGCGGTTAAGCATTTTAAATGAGAATTTTTCCTTACTTGCATTGTTTCATTTGTAGCTGTGCGACGGAAATGATCACAGATGCATCTACAATGGAAATTATGGTTACACGACAAAATTGTCAGATCATACTCGGCATTTTGAATATTGCGATTACAAATTCCACATGGGTTGCCATTTTCCCTGTTTTTCAAAAATAATAACAGATGTAAGTATAAAATTCTCACAACCATAATTGAAAAATAACACGTCCATACAACGTTTTTAATGTAGGTAGACGACGAAAAAATGGGTATTTCTTGTTACCAAGAACATGTTTTTCACTTTATACTTGGATGAAAAGTCATTCAATAAGTAAGTACATCGTCGTTAGTAGAGCGCGAAGTGAGTTTTTAAATTCGTGTTTTTGCCTCACTTATAAACACATGTCATGACGTTGATAAACGCTCACTTTGTGATATATAACTTATTGTTTCAATGATATCCATTTCTATCGTATAAATGGGGATTGGAACAGGGAACAGGTTCTTCATAAGAGTCAAGTCAAATTGTAACTAACGAGATCGCTATTTAAAATGCATATCACGCAGTTCTTTATTTTTAGTTTTGAAGTATGGATGCGATTAGACGATACCTTTCATCTTGAACATCCGCTTGATTTTCTCCTCGTTGAATCGGATGCTGAAGTATGTTACTTCCTCTCCTTCTTCGCCTGGGATTGTTTACATATTGCATTTGATCACCGCCATTCAAAGCATAGTAAACTGCTACTGTACCAGCAGTGATAGCTGCAAAAACAGCTAAACCAAGAACATGAATAACACTTGGCATGATATTTCAGACTACGTTCATTCAGGTAAATGGTCCAAGTGTCAACACGAGCGTTCGCATTAAAACAAAAACGAAAGGCATTAATGTTATGTAGAGATAACGACTACATTCTTCCGATGTAATTGGTCCATGTAAATTAGGAGGTCGACAGACGCTGGAGCCGCATCAAAATGAAAGCTCAGACTTCGGTTGCTTCAGCTGGAAGTTAGAAAATGACGATTAAAATGTAACTTAAAATGATGCAACGTAATTTTTTGAACATGACCGTACTTTCGTCAAGGCCGGTATTCATAGACGATACTCAAGTATTACTTAGCCAAGTAACGAATTTTAGAGCTATTTTTTGAGTAATTGAATAACAATTTTATGATTTTTCAATGATGAATCGATACTTGAGGATCTAATTATTCGATTCAAATGAAAAATTTTTATCCATGGCTCCAATATTCCTAGAAAAATAGCTCTAAAATCCGTTACTTGGCTAAGTAATTGTCAAGTATTGTCTATGAATACGGCCCTTAGTGTTGATAGTTTGTTTATAAACATAACTATAGAACACTCGGAAAAAAGACAAAATACCTAATACGAATTAAGAAACAGACTTACGCAATTAATGATTAATTATTATACACCAATGTACATCGAATTATTTTGATCTAATAATACTTTTCAGCAAACAAAAACATCAAAAATATTCAAGTAAACAGCATTCGAATTCTGATAAAAAGCCATCTTTGAGCTCATCAGCTGATGACGTGACGTAACTATGATTAGCTTACGTGCGTTGCGTGCTGCGTGAAAAGTAAAATACTCTGCGTTGAAATGTTGGTCAGAAATTAATTGTACAAAGTCCATAAAAACTATTTTCTGTTTTTAATTTTTGTTTTTTTTCTGTTTTCAAAATTTTCACGTTACTTCGTTGTTCGTTACTTCTTTGCTGGGTTGTCTACTTTTTTTTTTTTTTCTAATAGAATTTTTATTTGTTCGTATTTTTGTTTCTCATCAAGTTGGTTAGGTATTATTTGTTGTCATTGTGTACCTTACTAACTCTTAACTTGATACAAAATTGTTTTCGTCGATTGTATATTGTCGGTGTTTCAGGATTCCCATCAGCGTCCTCATCTGTTGTATATTTTCTGCTTTGCATCGGCCGGCACCACTCAAGTTTTCGAGAAAATTTCTGTACGTATTATAGTTGATACTCTTCATGAAATGGCTGTGCACCCAGAATTTTGGATGGATGGAAAATTTAAATCGATTATTGCTTCGCCGGAGAATAGTCTTATAGCGAATTCAACTCAATATTCATATAAAGCTAGTGAGTAAGAGTGAAGAATCAGAGTTTTATTTCCTACACTTCATAACTGAAAAATGAATCAATTATGTTTCGCAGGTGTAAACATCGAAATTGAAGAAACTTTCAACATACCTTTCAATTCTAAAACTTTGGATAATGTTGTTACGGAAACAAGAACGAGCGATTGCGGAAGATATTCGTCTAAACCAGGATCGTGTTACGACTTTCAGAATGGTATGATTTTCGTGATTTTGAGAAATATTTTTCGAATTTATTATTCTTTCTTTTTTTTTCATTGATGAGTCATATTTTAGGTGTTGAATCGCTGTGTTGTCAATTTTTGGATATCGTTGAAGCTTACAACTCCCGTGAACGGGTGTTCGATATGATGAGTACTTTTTTAAGTGCTTGTTCTGATTTCATGCAAAGTTCTCCGAATTTGCGTTCGCAGGTAAAATTTAACTATGCGCTGTTTCGCTGTTTCATATTTCCTCTCGAATTTTACTTTGTATCGAGATATTTCAATGGTAATGTGTATTTCTTCCGTAGGATAAAATGTGGTTGGAAAGTGAAAAGAACACTTGGAGACTTATATACGCTTTGTATGAAAACAGATTACATTTTGAAAATGAAGATTTGTGCATAAATCCAGAAAATGATCTCGATATTATGAAAAGCGTTTTCCAAAACAATGATTCCATGAGAGAGGTAATTTAAATTTGTTGAATTTGTTCGAATTGAACTTCTGAAAACTGAATTTAAAAATACATGAAATTTTGGCAGTGTCAATTAGTAGTGGATTGGTTGGAAGAATGCGCCGCTGTGCGTACTGATCGAAGCGGACAACCGAAAATGTCTCATTTTACAGACAAAACTGTTGTATGGGAAAATACTTTACAACAATTACAGGTAATAATTATTTTTTTAAAGTACGCTTTTGTTTCATTAAAATCTAATTCTGTAACATTATTGTTTCAGATCGAAAATGTAGCATATTCTAGTCCACGTGCGCTTGTCACCGCCATGGATCCTGATGCTCCACAAAGGCAGAAGAAACTGATACACGATTTAGATGAGGTATCAGAATGAATTTGTGGTTGTGCGATGGCTTGTTCGTCTTATGTTTACGTCATTTGTTTTACAGGAAGACGAGAACCGCTTGCTGGAACAAATATTTTTAGAAATTCGTTGCGGTCGACTACATAAAGCCGTAGAAATTTGTTGCCTATGTGGTCACAAATGGCGTGCAGCCATTCTGCAAGGTTGGATGTTATTCAACGACCCTAATTATAAATGTTCAGATGGCGCAGTCATATCTGCTTTCGGTAACCCTCACAGGTAATTTATAAAAATACTCAATTTGACATTTTGTTGGGTAATATAAATCAAGTTTTTAAAATTGATATTCATCTTTTCAGAGACGTATGGCGTTTATGCGCATGGCAGTTGATAGAAAAGTCGCCATGTTCCAACATTTGGAAAGCAATTTTAGGGGTGTTTTGTGGTAATTTATTTGTATTGTTACCGTATTGCAAAGATTGGGAAGATCTACTGTGGGCCTACCTAAAAGTGTACATCGATGTAAAAGTTGAGCAAGAAATTCAAGCCGCGAATACCAAATCTCGCGTAGAATATCCGGAACAGTATTGGGATTTTAAGTAAGTTGTATAAGAAAACGAATTGAACGAATCGGCGTGTTCGGTGAAACTGAAACGTTCGTAAGCCCTGTATCCATTATTTGCTCAGGTTTAGCGTCAACGAAATATTCGAGGAGTTAGCGGGATTCAATGATAACAATATAAGAATAGAAGCGTGCACTCCCGAAAGAATCATACAACGCTTGATAATCACGGATCGTATTCAAGAATTGTTGTCGATGATGGCAGAATGGTGTTGCCAAGAGAATCCCAATCCTCATTTGATAAGAATGACTGCTCATATCGTTATCTGTTTACGATTGGTAGGCGTGCACAGTGATACGAGTAAATCGGATGACATTTTACGTTCCTATGTGAAGGTAGGACAGCTGCATCAGCAGTTCAGCAGTACTATTTGTATGAATTAATGTGATTTACGTTGTTTTTTTTTTGTTTGATTGGTCAGATTTTGATGAAAATTGGAGATGCGAAACTAGTTGCTTATTACACAGCCATGTTGAACGAGGAAGATCAAATAATCTACTATTCGCAATTCTTACAAAACATAAATGATGAAAACGAGCGCATAAAATGTTTGGAAGCAGCCGAAGTGTGTCATCTGCAAATAGAAGCTATTACTAAACACGTTGTTCAAGTCATAAGGTAGGCACTCAAACGAGATATAAATATTAGTACATACAATGAATGACCAATTCTTCTGCCGTATTCTGAATTCGTGATATCGTTTCATTTGTAATTTCATCTGTTGTTAAATTGTGAATCTTACTAACCTTGTAGAAACAAAGCGGACGAAGAGGGGAAATCACTCGATTTAGCCACGGGAATAACGAAAGAAGATCAAGAAAAGATATCAGCTTTAGATTTGATGATGCATTATCCTCAGCAAAGACACGAAGCTATGTGGGAGACGAATGCACTAGTGAGGTATTTCCTCAGTCAGAGAAACATACAAGCGGCTAATTACGCTTTCTGCAAAGTAATGTTGCCATAAGTTTGACCTTTACATGCTACAAACTCCGTTACGATGTAAGCGATCATTTTTGTTTTCTTGTTTTCATTCTAGCTACCGGAAGATTCTATAACTATGATATTAGAGCAATTAGAAATCGATCAGGAAACATTACGTACTAATCCGGAAAGCGTTCCTGATAAAATATACGCCAGCATCAGAGAATACTTTTCTTATAAAGTTTATCTGGTTAGTCTTGAATACGCGTAATATGATGCTTACTTTGATTACTGGCAGAACAGTTTTTACGACTCGTCGATATTCAATGATTTCAGAATGCGGAGATGAGATTCGCTGATTGGTTTCATACGTTTCATAAAATGGAACCTTCGCGTCCTCAAAGACCTGCCGACGATGCCCAGTTTACACAAAAAGTCGCCTATGAACATCACCTGACGCAATATAACAGTGACTACCAAAGATGGACAGGTGCAGTAGACGAGCAAACTAAAGTGAGTTGTTCGCTAACTCATAATCAGATACGCTCAAGTTATGGATTATCAAACAGCGTGTATTTATTTCGGGTCGATTTTTAGATTGTAAAATCTCATTTGTACAACGTTCTTCTGTTCCCGGATGGAGGATGGCTCGTTGAAAATAGATATTTTCAAGACTCGTCACGAATCGCACAAATGAATGCTCTTCGCAAACTGTGTATACCGAAAGTAAAAAGCTAGCGATTTTTTCATTTACCAAATATTTTTGATTTACTAAAGATTTTCTCATCGCACTTTTTACATGTTTCCAGATTGTGATTTTACTGCATACTGTGCTTCATTCGATACAGTTATATGATGAGTGTTTAAAGTTGGCTGAAGTAATTACTTCGGAGGAAAATGAAATTTATAACGTAAGCGCGTCGTGCGGCTTGTTGACCTCGGTTAAAGATTACATTAATTTTCAGAATGTATTATCATTTTTGCAGGCTTACTCTAAACAAGATCTCGGAGAAATTTTGAAAAAAATTTGCGATTCCTCGGTTTGTCTTTTGAACAATGGAAAGGATCCTTGGGGTTTAGCGGTGTCTTCGTGAAAATCATCAAGTTTGTCGTAATAATATCTCATTCATTTTTTTGTACGGCATTTTTATTTTCGATTGGAATGAAATTATCTATTTATTGGCTAATAACTTCGGTGATCAAAAGAAAAAACGGAGTTTTTCAGCCATTCAAATATATTTTTACTTATACTTATCGTTGGTAAAAATTTATTTTTCGCGCACGCGCATGTTTTTACGTATGTGTGAATGTGTTCGTTAACTCAACATCAGTAAGTCTGAAGTACTCAAAACTGGATTTTCCAACGAAAATGATACTTATTACGCACGTTATTTGGTGGTCATGAATTGTGTCTTCTCGAAACTGTAAAAATCATTGAATTACAAATAAACGATTGAGGTGATCTATGAGTTTGTAAAATGAGTATGTATTGATTCTTCCTATCTTTCGAATGATTTTTATTTTATAAAATTCAAACCGTACAGGTAAAAATGAAGAAAGAAACCGAATTTCAAGTTATTTCGTGATTATTGACAACGCGATAACGCGAAAGGAAAAAGGAAACATCTTGACAGTGGACAGTCGTATAGGGTCCTAACGCTATCTGTAGGAATGTAAATAAAATAATTGTTGCTTGCACATTTTTTTTTTCACTTCACAAAAATAGCGCTATCAACAGAAAAAAACTTACCTTATCAGTTATCAGTTGTTGCCACTAGCCACTACGTAAGTAAATATAATACACAGAAGTTGTGAAGTTGATTTTGTAAGATTGTAATTGTAAAGTAGAACAATGAATTGGATTAAATAATTACTTAAATTTGGATAATAATGATAATTCACAATTAAAATCGGTGAACCTACGCGATATGACATAATCATTTGGTGTCATTAATCCGATAATATATTTTTCACCCATAGGTATCAATGTTTACGAAAAAGGGTTTTAGTTGATGTTTAGATTTAGTGTTCGATCCTAGAAATATGAGTACGAGTTTCAAAAGTTACATTGATCTGGGTGGAAGTGGTCAGGTAAATTTTTAAAATAACAAAACCCAAATGGCATAAGATTAAGAATAGTTTGTGTATTTTACATGTGTACAATACCCAAGAATTTTCGCTTTTACTAACGTTCGAATTTTTTTTTTAGAAATATGATAGCAGTGCGGAGGAATCTTTCGCCGAACAACTGACACCAAAGACACTTCGAGGTAAGTCGCTTGTTTCGCTATCGTTTTACAGATTTGTCAATGTTGATGAAATTGTTTACAAATAGTCATCATATTTTGCCATAAAATTATTCCGTTTTGTTTATAGGTGAAATGATCATAGCTGAAGCCCATCATGTTTTACTTTTCACACCAGTAACTAGTCAGAAAACTGGTAAATCTGGGGTTCTAACGGTTACTAACTTCAGATTATCATTTGTGACATCTGAAGAAAAACCCGCTGAAGTAAGTTGAATTTCAATAGAGAGCTGCATGTAATAGCTTCGAAGTGTGTTTTCTAATTTAATGGGAGAATTTTACATTTTACATCTGGCTATTTGTTATGCTAAGGATTCGTTGTATCAAGAAAATTTCGTATTGGGAGAGTACGATGTTTGTCTGTCCAATGTCGACTCGCTATATTTATTTACAAACGACAAAAAAAGAAAATTATTGCCTGGCCAACGAGTTCCTGATAAAGTCAAAACTCTCTATGTTTTGTGTAAAGTAAGCTTATACTTGGTTGTGTGAACTATTTTAACGCGTTTCATTGTCGTTTATTTTGTGATAATTCAAACTCAACCTTTCGCGGGTGCATTTGTTCGCAGAATATGAAAGTGTTGACTTTTAGTTTTAAATTTTCACCTATGGGACACGGAAAAACTTTGACCACAACTTTATTGCACCATGCCTTTCCTAAACGACATCAACTTCTCTTCGCTTACGATTATAGGTTCGTAAGTTACTAATGAGAGGTAGTTCTTTGTCTGCATTTTTTGAAAACATTTTTTGCATAAAGTTTCTTTATTCATTTCAGCGAGCCCTACTTTAAGTATAACGCTCAAGTACCGGACTTTCGAAATCCAGAATCTTGGGAAAAGGAAATGGAAAGAACCGAGTGTAAAGGATGGCGCATAACGAGATTGAATCGAGATTTCTTATCTTCACCTAGGTATACTTAGCGTACTACATACTTGACAATAAAAAAAAATAGTAATTTCGCTGTGTGCTTGCGTGCAACATTTTTGAAATTATTCCGTGTGTTTGTTTTCCTTTCGCGGATTCGAATAGTTTGCCTCAAGTGTTCGTAGTCTGCAAAGATGTGAGCGATAAACAATTGAACGAAGCCGCTCAACATTTTCGATGCAAACGTCCGCCACTGTGGTGTTGGAGTTCTAAATGCGGAGCCGCTTTGGTCAGAATGGCCGATTTAATTCCCGGCGTTCAAGATAGGTAAACGCGCTTTAAATTGCCTAATAATGCATCGAGTTTTTGATACGAAATTATTAAAGTTTTAATCAACTTTAGAAAACACGAAAATGCCATGTTGGAAAGCGTTAGACGTTCGCATCCACGTAAGACTGCACCCGTAGTTATTGATCTTACTAAGGACGCGCCGTTGCCTCGAGAATTGGAGTTTAGTTATTCAAAATTGAGAGAATTGTGCGCACCGGGTAAACGAAAATTTTTCTTCTTTTGATTGAAGTAACAAGTATTTACCTACATATTGTCATAATGAAAGTTTGCGTTTCGTTTTGGTTTCTCAGATAGCTCTAGGCAGTTTTGGGTGCAGGATAATCATTTTTATTCTTTATTGGAGAGTTGCAAATGGCTGTTGTATGTTTCTAATTGTTTAACCAAAGCTGTAGAATCCGCTGATTTGTTACACAAAGAAATTACCGTTGTTCTTCAAGGTTTGTATCTTCACTAGTTGATTATTGTAATATTTTCTACAATATCATAGTTTTCATTATTTTTATTCTTGTCTTTCGTGTTTTCAATTTTGCAGAATTGGATGGTCGCGATATCTGTTGCGTTGTTTCTTGTTTAACTATGCTGCTGCTAGATCCGTATTACCGAACTCTCAACGGTTTTCAATCGCTTATTCAAAAAGAGTGGGTTATCTTGGGCCATCCGTTTTGTTCAAGACTTGGTCATGTGTACACTCACGAAGATAACCAACAAGTAAGCTTTTTGATTTTTTAAATACGGATCCATAATTTTTAACCATATTTACTAATTGTAATGCACGTGTTGATGTTATGTTGCAGAGTCCAATTTTCTTATTATTTTTAGATAGTGTTTGGCAAATACTACAGCAATTTCCTGTATATTTTGAATTTACCGAAACTTATTTGACGACATTATGGGATACGGCGCATATTTCCATATTCGACACTTTCCTGTTTGACTGTGACAGGGATAGACTGCGCGCGGTTGATGTAAGTAATTTCGATTTTAGATTCATAACATCTTCAGTTGATTTAATTCTGTTACTATTACGATTCTTTTTTTTCTTTTTTTTTTCAAAGGATCCTTATAATCCTTTAGTGCTGAGGAATATTTGGGACTGGGGAGAGATGTTTCCGGATAAAGACATATCGCTGTTCTATAATCCACTCTATGTTCGACCGCTGACACAATCGGACCCTTTATGTATTCAACCTTGTATATCTGACTTACAACTTTGGTCGCAGTGTTATTTTAGATTTCTGCCATTATTGGAAATCACTGAAGGTGGAAAACCGCAAGTGAGCGTACTTATAAAAACAAAAGATATTGCTTGAGAGCTGTGCCACCGATTATTATTTTGGTAACGGTCATTTTTTCGCATTTCATTTTTCCATATTTTGAACGTTCTACAAATGTAATAAAAAATTCCGCCGCCGATTTGGTTTCGGCGCAGCTCTTTAGATATTGTCAAGTTATTTGAAAAAGAGATTAACCATTTTACTTGTCGGCGTCTTTGCCGTTCGTTTTAGATTGATTTGACTGCACGAGCTTTACTTTCCGAAGAGGATACGTCGGGTGATGTATTATCGGGAACATATCACGTTGGCTCCTTTTTTCCATTTACTCATTGGAGAACTCGAATTAAGGTTCCTTCTTCGTCTCTGTTCATTAATAGTAGCTTCAATTTTAATAACAGCGATGCACAGCTTGATACTCAGTCCTTAATGACGGTTACACATTTATAAAATGAACTACCTACTTCAGGATCCTTTTTTTTTTGGAAGAGTGAATCAGTAGTCTTCCTGCTGCATACTTCAATTTGACAATATTTTATGATTTATGTACCTGAATCATTTGAGGAGAAAAATGATACATTTTACGTGAATATTTTTTTGTTGAAATAAATAAATTCATATCAATATTCAACTGGACTTGATTCCTCTCAGCCAAGAAACGTTGAAGCAGGGACCATGCAATCCTACTTTAACTAATAATTCACAAACCTACCATAAACTTTTGATAAATACAGTTATTGGAATGACTGGACTCGAGATAGGTCATATCTAGAGTTGATAATCACTAGGGCTGAGATTTTTATGCGCTATCAAATCGATTATAAGCGCTTATAAAAAGTGATTAAAATTGCCTAAAAAAGCATTTATATGCGCTATCAAACCCCACCATGCAGCATATCAAAATGTAGGTATTTTTAATCTGAATGCAGAAATGCTATCAAAATTACTAAATTAGAATAAGGAAAGAAGTAAAGTGAGAAAATCATCGAACTTTTATAAAATTATGAATCATGAGAAGAAAAAACATCGAACTTTTATAAAATTATGAATTATGAGAAGAAAAAACATCGAACTTTTTATTTTAAAATTTCTGTGAAAACGATGCGACTACAAATCGAAAACTCGTTCGACAAGTCACAGACAAAATCTTAAATTCTTTTTTAAATTTTGAAGAGTTGATTTTTTTTAAGCTCAAAATTTCAACTTTTATGCTGTTTTTTAGTGATTTTTTTTCAAATATGCGAGAACGGTCGAAATAAGCGTTAAATAAGCGGTTTAAGGGCCTTTTTTTGGCTAAAATAAGCATTTTCAAGCAATTACGTCGAAATAAGCAAAAATATGCGATATCAAATTGCATAATTCGGCGTAGAAATGCATGAATCGCAAAAGAAAGCATGATATGCGGTATCTACTATCACGCTATCAAATATGCGATATCATAAAAATCTCAGCCCTAATAATCACCGACCTCGAGAGGCTCATCATATTTGATAGACATTGAAAAAAAAACAACAACAAGAATAAGTAAACCTTTTCTTATTATTTTTTTGTAAAAAAAATTTTCCTCCAAAAATGGGTGTCTAGGATACTGTATTCGGTCACGGCGAATTCAATGGCGGTATCCGTTATTTCCGGCAGGTTGCCGTTTCTGAGAAAGTGGCCATTCTTGAGTTCAATTCCGGCCAATTTCAAAAGGGTCCGGAAAACTTGCAAAAAGTGTGCTTTTTTCGACTGATTTGGGGTCGCTGATTACGATTTTGGTGTTTGTTTTGCGCGATTATCGCATTCATGCCCAGAAATCGCATTTTAGCGGCGAAAATGAGCCATAACTCGAGTAGAGAGGAGCGGCGCCGAAAATGGACCGCGAATACGAAATCAGCGACCTCGAATTCGTCAAAAACGACACTCCTCTAGATTTTTTTGAAAAGCATCAAAAATTGAAAAAATCGATGAACTTAACCCCTACTGTTTTTTGGGCCAAAGATTTTTTTGCTCCCAATGGACGTGCGAAGTGTCTAGGATGGGATATTCAGCCACGGAGAATTTAATGGCGACATCAGTTTTTTCCGTCAGGCTGCTTTCGAGAAAATGGCCATAATTGAGCTCAATTCCGGCCAATTTTAAAAAGGTCCGGAAAACTGGCGAAAAATTTGTTTTCCGACTAATTTGAGGTCGTTGGTAGCGATTTAGGTGGTTTGTTTTGCGCGATCGTCGCATCAATGTCCAGAAATCACATTTCACCGGCGAAAATGGGTCATAACTCGAGCAGGCAGGTCCCGCGCAAAAAAAGGACCGTGAATTCGAAATCAGCGACCTCGAATTAGTCAAAAACTACAAGGCTTGTCTCCATTTTTTTTTAAATCATCAAAACTCGAAAAAATCAATAAACTAACCCCTTCTCATTTATTTTGGGCCAAAAAAATTTCCGCTCCCGATTAACGCGTGAGTTACTGGAAAGAAAATTGCGAAAATTAGCTCTGCAAATGGCCGAATCAAAAAAACGACGCCGGATTCGTGTTCAGCGACCTCGAATCAGCCTGTGGCCGGATTCCAAGCGCGATCCGGCAATAAATTTTTTCATAAAAAAGTGAGAATTTTGAGAAGAGGAAAATTTTTATTGCCGGATCGCGCTTGGAATTCGGTTATAGACTAATTGGAGGTCGCGGAATTCGAATTTGGTGTCGGATTTCAGTTTTGACGTCACGTTTCACCGTTTTTCGCGCGAGAAAATTGGAAAAACTGGAAATAAAATTGCGAAAACTAGCTCTGCAAATGGCCGGATCGAAAAACCGACGCCGGATTCGTGTTCAGCGACCTCGAATTAGCCTATGGCCGAACTCCAAGCGCGATCGTGCAATAAAAATGTTCGGTCTTTTTTTTTCGTAAAAAAGTGAGCATTTCGAGAGAGGGAAAATTTTTATTGCCGGATCGCGCTTGGAATTCGGTTATAGGCTAAATCGAGGTCTCTGAATTCGAATTCGGTGTCGGATTTTAGTTTTGACGTCGCGTTTTACCGTTATTCGCGCGAGAAAATTGGAAAAACTGGAAAGAAGATTATTGTTTATTACCCAACCCAAGTATTTAATTTTAAATAACAATCAAGTGAACAATGCATTATACTTATACATTAAGATTATTTATTGCAAATTGCAAAAAAAAATTAAAAAATAAAAAATAAAAATTTTGGCGTGAACCAATCAGAAAAGTTGTTATAAAAAGTCGTAAAACTTGATGTGATTAATTGGCAACACCTGATCCTCGTTCCAACTTGAACTTCCAAGTCGGTATTTTGTGTTTGTCTTTGACTACTCTAAGCGTTTTTTTTTCTTCAAGTCTCGGTACTATGTTATTCATTTGCCATGTTGATGTTCCATGTTTGGAGTTTACTTGATGTTTGATTAATATTTCTCTTCTTATGAATTTGTCGGAGTAAGTACTTTCACCTGTTTGCTGCGTATAAATGTATTTCTATCGTAATTCATAAACTTGATCGGATGATAGGAAGATCAAGATCTACAATGACATAATGTTTCGTATCGATGTGTATTGTGAAAACGAAGCCTATAGGAACTTGAAAGTGAGGAACACAGAATAATTCGAATTAAAAGCTACGTATGTTAGTATAAGTATGTAGTTTCCACTCGATGTTTGGAAAATTTTAGAAAGGAAGAAATGTATTATCAAGTGTTCGCATTTGAGAACTCAAATCGTTTTTGCGAGTTATTTCTTTGTCTCGGTAATTGGTAATTCGTTGATCGTTATGCTTCGTAATTTCGGTTTCTTTGGTGAAACCATCTCTCGTAACAAGTCATAAGTCTTAGTCTTAATGCAACTCGAGTCTCAATTTGTTCCGTATGAGTACATCGTATCCTAGGCATCTTAAATTTTTAATAATAATAACGTTCAATTTGAATCTGAGTCTGACCACCGGACGTCGGTTCGTTGGTACTGACTACTGAATGTATTTCGGAAATGTGTGATGGCGTTGTGTTGTGTTAGTGTTGGTACGATTTTATTTAAAAGAAACGAAACGACAGCCGTATCTTTCAATTTTGAGACCAGTTGTTTTAAATTTTATATTGCACCTTGCAGTCTTTTAATTCTATTTAACGGAAATTTGAACAAGGCATGAGTTTGATATCACTAATTAATGTTGTAGAAGCTTGAAGAATGGCATCAATCCGTAATTTTGTGTTTTTGAATAAATTGCTTACCTATATCAAAATCATTGCCGAATTTGTTACAGATATTTATTTTGCAATATGTGTAATCGTTTATGACCTTTATGACTTCGTCTTACGTTCGAAAACTTTGTGTTGAGAAAGTTTAATTGATATGTAATTTCTTTTCGGTTTAGGTTGTAGTGTAGACGACATCGAAGAAAGGTCATGAGTCATTGGATCAAGGGTGACATATCAAGATCGCTTATAACTTTCATGTATGGAGCTGTACCAGTACCTACGTTGCGCAGATGTATCGAAAGGAAAAGGATAGAAATTCTGCAGTATTTGCTTCGAGTAAGTGTTTCATTCTTTCACCTGTTATTTTCATTCTTAAATTATTCGAATTACGTAGGTAGTTGACAATATCAGCTTTACACCGATTTTTTTTAAAAATTACTCTCTCTTAGTAGTGTTCCAAGGTTGTAAACTACGCGAATTCAATTTGCAAAATGTGATCAACCAATCACAAACGAGCTTCGATCGGATTGATTGGAATCCGTATGACGTATAATGTGACGTGGCATGAGACAAGAGACAGAGGAGACAGAAGAGAAGAGGAGAAGACAGATGAATCATCATTCTTCCTGCATCATTCATCAATCGCATCAATCATGACAGTCAGTATTTTTTTTCA